>MU277191.1:684368-698062 GCA_022160305.1 Artomyces pyxidatus
TGGGTGTAAGTAGAAGAGCCGGAAGCGACTGGCTCGGCCTCGGCGACGAGGATCGTTTCGGCAGTTTCCGACGGTGTCTGAATTGAACTTCTTGAATTCGTTACCACGACTCTTCGTGAGCTTCGACGTCGTTGTCCTTATACATACCACTAAAATTCCTCACCTCGTCGTCTGTTTGCATTTGCATTTGCCTAGATACTCACCCCATGCATGCTTGCGGAGACTGACTATTCAATGTGAGTCCAAGTCGGAAAGCCAGCCGGATCCCGGCGTGTGCTGAGGCCACTAGCCCACAGCCCTACCAGGGCATAGTGCGAGTCATCGACGTACCACAGACATCATGGACATTGGCCTACGCATTGAGCTCGACGAAGAACTCGCCATCGTTCTTCGGGACTCTCACCGCAATGACATACCAAAAATCATTCGCTTCCTGCTCTGCGAACTTGGTTTATTCGCCCCCATCGATCTCGCGACGCAGATCTCGAAAGCAGAATGTAATAACAACAAAGTTTTTGAGCTGTTCTGGATTGGTTTCGAGGGAAACGTGCGTGAATAGACGAATCTCTCCCTCAAATAATACCCGCGTTCTGACCAGACACTCAGTCGATGCACGGCCTCTACAAGTCCGTCAAGAGTCTCCGTCTGCCGGAGTTGGAAAAGTGTTCAGTGTGAGTGCATGTCTATCTCGATAGATAAATTATATCTCTCATGAAAAATCCAGCAAACATATCTCGATGTATGGTGATCACTCATCACGTCGATCTTTTGTACAGGAACTCACGGCAGCTGCTTTCTATCCCATGTTTGAAGGTATCGCTTACCGGAACCCCGGCCCAATATTCCACCGGGCCTCGAGACAACTATTTCCTTGTCCTCCCAGTCCATGCGTTGTGATGTGATTAATCCTATCCTTAGTTCGAGGGCAATTCCGGTCGGCAGCATCAGACCTCCACCACAATCTATCATTCATCCCCTCGCCTCCCATGACTCCCACGTGTTCGTGTCGAATAGGGCGCATACCGTGGAGACAGAGAATATACAGGAGAGCTCGATATCTCCACTTTCCTCAGCTGCTTCCCGGGTTTCCACTTCATTGTCAGGGGAAGGATACGCAGTCAGCGGAGATATTCCAAATGCATCCGTCTCTGGTTCCAACGGCTCACCACCTGGTGCTAGTGTCACGCCCGAGCTCCCAAGGTCTTCTTCCTCTTTAAGAGTACCATTTTATACGCCGTCCACAAGTGCAGTCGCGAAGATTTCCAGCGACGCCATTACTGCCACTGGATCGTCTTCGTTATCTACTGCGCACCAACCGTCTGTCTCCACAGATCGGCCTCACGTCACAACAACACAAGGTGGGATCTTGGACACCTCTATCGACTATTCTTCAGCTGCACTACCTCGTCTGAGCCCTGCCTCTCTGCCTGTTTTGCACCCTGCGTCGCGTCAAAGCTCCCGGTCAGAATGTGTGGGGTCTTCAAAGAACTTCGGCCCGGCGTCGGGGGCCCAGTTTGCGCAGGTGTACGAAGACGCACGGTCTGAGCAACACCTACATGCGCTTTTGCGGGCGGGAGAAAAGTTGCAGGTTCGTGAAAAGGAAGCAGAGGAGCGCGCAGACACCCTTCGGCTAGAAGTGGACTGTCTGAAGAACGAATTGGATGCAATAAAGACGAAAAGGGAGGCGGAGGGAGAAGCACATGCGAAGGAGTCATCAGTACTTCTGCAAAGCTCTTACAAGCTTATATTGGCTTCAATAGCTTACAAACTCGGTGTAAGCATGTAAGGTGAGATGCGTGTAAGTCACACGAGAATTCACACTGCAGAGCGGGTACAACTTGAATTCGAGCTGTAGACCTACTTTCTATGGGTCAAAGAGTCACAAAATACGTTCATGCGCGTGATAATCAATGTATCGGTTGACATAGAATGCCTTGAAAGCAGTCAGGGAATCCGAGAAATGGAAGGAATGAGGAATGCGTGAGCTATGGAATGCCGGCATAAGATGACATGCTCTGATGATACAGTCAAGGTGCACGAGCCCAATTGTACGCTCTCCGTGTTCGTCCTTCTCGGGCCTGACCTCCCACATGCCGAAAATAGGGTCAGGAGTATCACCGACAGGTATAAACCAATTTACCAATGCACAAGGGTACGAGATGCCATCGTAAGTAAAGGACAGAAAGCGCAGGACCCGTCCAACAAGCATGCCATCCATGGCATCACCCTCCGGTCCGTTCTGGATGAGGACTGTATCGCGCCGCTCGAACTCGTTGTACCATTGCGCAGCACTACGGATGATCTCGCGGTGCATCCCACCAGTTCCTGAACATTCGCTGGGGGCATAGAATACTGAGGAAGCGGAGGTGTGGATGGACAAACGTTGACGAAGGCTGACGTCGGGCCATTCAGATGAGTCGACATCATCGGCGGAGAGATCGTCGTCCTGGGTTTGCTCAAAGAGGAAACGACGAATGAGCGTGCGGAGACGCGGTTCTTGCAACTCTTCGGCCAGTTCGAAGATAGTGCGTGTGTGAGCTACAGAAGATAAATCAATAGGTATCAATTACATGACAAGTTCGGACACATACCTGCTCGAGTTCCAACCGTTGTCTCTGCATCAATCAGCGGGCCGTCAACGTCTTGGGCATCACCGACATTCTCCATGTGTTCCGGTTGATCTACTTCATCCGGTGGAAGTACATCAGCCGCATGAGAGACAACGTCTCCTCGCAACATGCCGCGCTTTCCAAAGTCCGTGCGGGTGTATGCAAGTTTGCTAAGCCGCGTATTAGTGAGTAAGATTTGAGGCAGAGGCTTGTTACGGCTCGAGCGGCGCCACGGTCGCTTGACAGCAGGGATGTGCTTCGACTCTGTGATCGAAGAGCACAGTCCATTTGGCGAGCCAAACATCTTGATGCCGCGAACGTAATGCACGAGGGCGTGCTGACGTGGGAGGGAGAAGCCATCCGGGCGGACGCCCGTATCTTCGAAGATCTTGCGATGAGCATGAAATGCGGCAAGAGCTTTGTCCATAGCGAGCAGTGTGGCGGTGTTGTGGGAGGGGCGACGAGCCAGATACGCGAAGTTGAGAAAGGACGAGATGCATCGTATCATCTCATCTGGCACATATCCAGCAAGTGCTGGTAGAAAGACCTACGAGGAACATTCATGAGACTACCGTGATGCAGTGAAACAATCCAATGTACCTTCATGAGCGCCTTCGAATCGTCACCAGTCCACTGCTGGAAATTTCGACCTTCAGGGAACCTCCGAAGGCCTGGAAATGCCGGAGCAGCAGCAATTCTACAAATTAGATATGAGGATGACCATCTAGAAGGGATAGGCAATGAGATCATGCACCTTCTGTCAATGTCGTCCATTATTCTTTTACCCTCCTTGGAGCCGTGTGTGATCAGCAAGTACTGCTCGACCCAGGTGACGAGATGATCTTTGAAGGTGCCCTTTATGAGCTGATGAAGGAGATCAGGTGTCAAGAGTTCGTGGATATCGGCGCGAGGAAAATGGTTTGTGAACGGCTGAATCAAGTCAGTGCTTGGCCTGTTGACAAGGGCGAAGTCAGGACTTACCTCCGCATCCGTGACTACACCAAAACCATCCCACAAGACATCGGAATCGAAGCTTTCGATCAGTTCCGCTGTATACTCTCTGGTTCGCCGCTTCCCGATAGATTCCAAGCTATCCCGACTTGCAAAACACCTAATCTGATGTCAGCATGGTTGATCGAAGCCTGGAGACAAAGAAGACGAACTTCGGACACCATCCCGATACAATGCTTGCTAAGAATACCTGTTCTGGGTAGTCTGCAATGAAAGGCCCGAGAGTGAATATGGTGCGCCGAAAGTGACCATCCGGACATCGAAGGACGACAGGAGTTGTCATCGCGGGTTTGAGAGGGTCCATGATATGAGTAAATGATGCATGATAAAGCTGTTTGCGAAATAGCTTATACTCGTCGTCGTCGCTGAACTCGCGACATGCTAATTTGTCACAATTAGTGACCGTCCAATTGGGCTGACACTATGACGGAGTTGCGGACCTTTTGGTATTGCTAGAAAGGCCAGCACCATGACCCCCTCTCCGTGAGCGCGACGCATATTGTTGTGTAGATTTCCCGCGGAGATGTAGACAGGGTGGAACTCTTGGTGTCCCGTCGCAACAGAAACTGTTGTCTTGTCGGCACCGAGAATCGTTGGAACAAGCATTGCACCGTGCGTCCGGGGATCTTTTGCTATCATGTCCTATTGCTCTGGGTCAGTTTCCGCGTACAGTCTCGTATGAATGTTGGCTCACCGACTGTTTCCAGCTCCAATGCCCAGACATCATGTCGGACCAACGCCGCTCGTTCGGACCCGTGTACTCTTCAAATGCTCTTGTGTGCCACTTGTCCTCAAATTCAGGATTTCCAATCATGTACTCCATAACCTCCATAGCGTTCCGTGTGTGAACGAAGTAGTCAGCACGTTTCCATGCCGGCGAGTCAGCATCAACAGCCCCGGAGTACCTACAGATCTTGTGAGAATAGTACAAAATACCGTCTATAATATTGTGATGACGCACCTGATCCGAAACGAGTCCCAGCCAGGGACTCCGCCATCGACAGCATCGATGGTGCTAAGAAGATCATTTGGTGACTCGAAGATGGGCTCACGTTCAATTCCATCCAAGATATCTCGAGCTTCGAGAACCTGTAGGAGCTCCTTCAGGTTCTCGGCAGAGGTCTCCATCTTCTCAAAGCTCAGTTCGGCGAAGTGGTAGGTGGGTCGATCACGAAAAGGGCTCCAGTCGGTGTCGTCTTGCTCTTCATCTACAACAGGTGGGCTATCTGGTGGTAGGAAGACGCCATTCTTGTCGCATGGCCTCGCTTTGAACACAGAATCGGGCATTAATTCATCTGCACGACGTTGAAGTTGAAACGAACATACCAGATAAGTCTGGATGGTAGCGAAATGTCGAATGAGGAGCGGCAGGACGTCGGTAACGGTGTTCACGGTGCCGATGTAGAGTGAGTCCTCGCGATGATGCAAATGAGCGTTTACACGGTTGACAATAGTAACCCATGGAGTCGAATAGCTTGGTAGAGGGAAGCGACAACTTGGATGTCGGACGTGTCAAAATAAACTCGAATTTCGGAGTCGGACTTCAAACACAAAATTGGAGGGGATGTTGGGGTGAGGTGGAAGCGCACCCCAACTTAAACATCGAACCATCGAACCATACCTATCAAATCCCGTCCTCCCTCGATTCATTCCACTCTTTTTTCTTATTTATTCCCGTCATTTTTGTTGCTCCCATTCATGCGCCTCTTGCACACGTCTTGACAAGAATCTGTTGCGCATCAGGATGCCACCGAAGCGCAAGACCACCGTAGATGCCGACACACCTGTGGTTACTTCGAACACCAAGGGAAAGCGCAAGACCGCACAGCCCGTGACAACTCGTCCGACTCGCTCGAGACGGGGCGCAGCCAAACACAGGCCGCGAACACCTGATCCTGGAGAACAGTAAGCAGGTTGTCAAACATTCCACAATATTGGTACTCACCCTGTTGCATAGAGTCGAGCCTGAGGTGGACCATGATGACCCGGCCCCACAGGCTATGGATATTGATCTCGGGCCTGAGTGAGTTCTTCGACTTCGCAGCGGTCATTCATGCAACTCACCTACATGAGCAGGGACTTGTATGGATCTGACATGTCTGAGACTCTGCCACCAGTCATCTCGACAGGTCCTCGACGCAGCAGCCGTGGGCTGAATCCGCATCCCGCCTGGTCACATGGCTTGGAAGTTCGCTTTCAGTCCGACATATCGGCAGCGGCAGCGGCCAAGCGCACAGCACACAACGAATTGTCGGCTGCTAAAGCAGAAGTGCTGGCTGAGATTAAGCGCAAGCGTGATGAGGGGATCAAGAAACTTGCCTTGATCGAAGATGCCATGTACGAAGAGGAGTTGGAAGAGGCGAGGAACTTTGCTCGTGGTTCTGGGAGACCGGCGAGAGTTGGGGACAACGGAGCTGACAGTGGTGATAGAGGTGAAGACGACGAAGCAATGATGAACGCACCAGCTGCGAAAAAGCGCAAGGTGTGTCGAGTCTCGTCTTCCCACCCTTGTCCCGCACAATCACCACGTGCTGATCTTGATTGGGCTTCGCCACAGTCGTTGTCGACGTCTACTCCAGAGCCTACAGTGACAAGACTTACCTTCAAGCAAAAGAATAAGCAGGAGGCCTCTGACATCCGCAATGCCATTCAGGCGCATCGCACAACTGCTGACGATGTCCAGGATCTGGCAACATCAACGTAAGCATCTCACACACCTTAGTAACAGCTACTGAAACTGTCTGCAGCCATCGCTCAGCAACATCCACCAAGCAGGCCGGGCCAGCACGGAAGCATGTAGACGCATTCGAGGAGGGCTGGATTGGTGGACGATCAGCATCGAAGAATACTCCTGCGCCTGGCCGTGGCGGCACAGCACGTGGCAAGTCTGACTCGACATCCCCTCCTCTCACTCTACCCCGCATCATCGTCAGCTCACGCACATCGCGCTCTCGTTACGAGGCATCGTCAAGCCAAGCCAAGCCAGGAGATAGTGACCTGGAGGTGGAGGAGGCGGAAGCATTCAATGATGCATCCGTTTCGACGAGTCGACAGGCCGCTGTAGATGCGGGTCGCAACCGAGAGAATAAGGTGCGTGTATCCATCTCTGACATCGAGACAACATACTGATGCTTTACTTTAGCTTGTGCACATTGTGACTGACGAGGACGAGAGCCCGCTCCCGGAAAGCGAGGATGCCCGTGGATTCGCAAAGCGGCGTGCACCCAGGTCCGTCGTCGACCCAGCTAAATCACGCGGCATTGGGAGTATCCCCGAGTGGATTCAACCCATCTACAAGACGCAAGTGATACCTACAATTCTCGCATTCTATGGCTCTCAGATCAATCCGTTCCTGATTGATGGCGAGGATGGTAATCTACTTTTATCACTCCTGACCGAGGTCGTCAGTGCAATCTCCCCGGAACAACACTACACCGCGGTACAAGGCGACAAAATCTACGCTCAGGTAAGCATCAGCATTTGGCCACCTGTACTTGCGAATTGCGATGACTTAAACTATTGTCAGACGAAGCGAGAGATCCAAAATTGGATCAAGGAGTTTCCAAGGACCGCAATTACAGCGGTCACGGCTGCTGTCAAGCCGTTCCTGTCAAAGCCGTCACAAGTCCGGTCTTTCGTCGCCGACGCGCTCAATCCAGGCGGCGCTGCTTTCTGGGGACAGCCGCATCCAACGGTGCATTTCCTGATGTCATTCAGCTCGCGACGAACTTCATACTGACACAGCTTACCACAGGAGTTTAAAGATGCTTTTCAGTCTCCATACATGATTGCCGCCTTCGGGCATCATGTACGAGACACGTCGGGCTCCCGGTTGGACACGGATGGAACATGGAATGCAACAGGCGCACTCCTCTTGTCAATCATGGCGGTGCGTCCGAAACCCCTCTGACATCTGTGGTACACTGACCAGGTCACGCAGGTATTGCGTGCATTCAGTGTATATGCAAGCGGCAAGTTCGTCGTGCCGAGGGATCAATTCTCGTTCGAGAAGCTCGAAAGACCCATGCGTGAATGGCTCAAGGGCAGAGCCGTGCAGGACTTCCTCAGGAAGCCTCACCGTCAAGAGCAGCTCTATCAGAAGGTCGCGAGCACGGAACGACGGTCACGGTCTGCCAAAGGCGTGACGTCCTATAGTGTGATGGATATATGTGATCGAAGCAGCCCGCCGCCCGAGTGCCAGTGAGTGAAAATGCTCTCCGAGGCCGTGGTGAGTCCCCTCCGCTTCTGTCATTTTCTTATCTGACGTGCCGGCGCAGTTTCCTAGCCAATCAATCTACAGCAAAAGGCATGCCCGAGTGTTTTCGCGGCCTCTGCTGCTAATCTTACGATATTCTGTGTTGATATTCACCAGCACTCACGTCTAATTGATACGCTCTTCTATATCTGTTTAATTCTTACCCAGTCTATATATACGGTCGCTCTTCGCAGTCCTTACGAGTTCTAACACATGTCGAGTAGCCTCACGAAAAAAATCGATGCTTATACCTGCTTAACTCGACTTACAAGCATGTCTCGCACAAGGCTTAAACACGCGAATCGTGGTTCTTACGGCTTCTGCACCTACACAGCTTAAACGAGCTTATATTTCCTTACATCTACTTCCGAGTGCGTGTAAGTAAATTTGCAGAAGTACTGATGCGATGCCCAAGAGCTCAAGTCGCTGCGCACCGATAAGTTGCAATCCGTGCAGG
Source organism: Artomyces pyxidatus (assembly GCA_022160305.1). Lineage (NCBI taxonomy): Eukaryota > Fungi > Basidiomycota > Agaricomycetes > Russulales > Auriscalpiaceae > Artomyces > Artomyces pyxidatus. Next base: position 692,701 of record MU277191.1, read on the forward strand.
CCTTAAAGGAGCTCGTGCACGCGAAGGACCAGTTGGAATCTCGTTCCGCCAAAGCCGAGAAAATTAGTGACGCTCTTCAAACCGAGCTGGGGACACAGTTGATCGATACGAAGGCGGAGATGAAGGCTAACGAAGAAGCACATGCAAAGGAACTCAATGCGCTGCAGAACGCAAAGACCGTGATGGAGACTGCGGTTGTGGTAGGGATGCTCAAAATCCAGGGGACAACCAGTGACGACCTTCCGCAGCTTCCGCCGCTTGCAGGTATGTGTTCGTTGTGTAGGGGACTTGACTTGACGCTCATTACCTATTTTTCAGAGGCACTACTGTCCCTCGAGAGATATGTCAGTAACCTCCGCAGCAAGCTCAAGGTTGAAGTAGTAGGGCGCGAAGAGGCTGAGGAGAGGTCACAGAAGAGGGACGAGCAGCTCGGACAAGTGGTGGCCGAAGGTAGAGACCTGTTGGCGACGCTACGCAAAACGCGCTCCGAACAAGCTTCAGCAAGCAGAGCGGCCGAGAATTTGCTCGAGGAAGAACGCCATCGCCACACGAGCTTCACTCAGTTCGTAGAGATTGAACGCCAGAAGGATGCCCAGGAGCATAGGACCGCTCTCGAAACTGAGACGTCGAGGCGGAAATCTCTGGAAGAAGAACTACAGGCCGAGATAGGACGCCATCGCCAGGCGGCCAGCGACTTCGAGACAGGACGACGGGAGTGGCATGCCCTGCGCACGAACATGGAGGGTGAAATGGAGAAACAACGGAAAGACGCCCACATTCTAACCGAGAGCAGGCTCCAGGCCCAGCAGGAAGCGCATGCGCAGGAGATGGAGAGGGCCCACGTGCGATTGGAGGCTGAGATCTCCAGGAGACAGAAGACGGAGGCTGATCTGCAGGCTTGCATCTTGGGCCATGATCGCTACGCTCAAAACAGTGAGACAGAGCAGAAACGCTTGCATGCGACAGTGGATGAAAAGACGGAGGCCCTCGCCATCGCGGAAAGACAGATCCTGGCAGAGCAAGAGATGAGCGCGCACCTCGTCCAGGACCACAATATCGAGGTGCAAGCCCTGCGTGCAGAGCAGGCGGAAGAGCTGAGTAAGCGACAGAAGGCGGAGATGGAACACAAAGCTCTGGTCCTTCAACACGAGGCATATGTTCGGAACGAAGAGGCAGCACTGTCGGCTTTGCAAGAACGCGCAGCGGAAGCACACCGAGAGGCGGAAACAAGGCTCCAACAAGAACAGGAAGCACGCCAGCGACTGGTCCGGGACCTCGATGCGGAACGCGCGAAGGTGCAAACGCTGGGCGCGAAGTTAGAGGAACAAGTGTCTCGGCAGGGGATACTTGAAGAACAGCTTCGCGAGGAGACATCACGCCACGAGCTCCATGTTCAACGCTTGGACGCTCAGCGGGAAAGATTACGCACATCATTGGAGGAGGAGACAGAGGGACGCAAGAACGTAGAGACAAGGCTCAAGAGCGAGGAGGAACGGAGTGGAAAGCTTTCCCTAGACCTCGGAGTCGCACGTACCTCCGCACAAGACCTCTCTGACAAGCTCGCGGTCGAGGTCGCGGCGAGGCTGGCTGCGCAGGCGGAGGGTGAACTCCACAAGCAGAAGATCAGTGCAGTAGAAAAAGAGTGCAGGGAACCTTTCGTGGTGCCGGCACTACTGGAAGCGTTCCTCGCCATGTCGACGATGACCGAGCGAGTCTTGTGACGAAGAAATTCTGGCGATGGTGAGTCCAGTGGCATGCAGCTACTTCCCGCCTGTGGAGTAATGGCTCACAAGTTCTAGTAAGTTACTGTTGATGCTTCTCTGTCCCACGGGATGTCCAGTTTGCACCTGTCTGACCATGTACTGACGTATCTGGGTGGTGAAAGTGAGTGCGATCCGATGATGAAATTTCGATGAAACACAGGGAAACACGCGTCAGCAAAGCAGTGATACTTTTTCTCAACCCCTTGGCGAGTGTACTGCTTATTGTGCGATCTGCTGGCGGTGTCGGTTGACGACGAATACTTCCGGTCTTTGCTTCTGTCATTGTCAGGGTTCTTCTTGATCTACTGTGAAGCTTCGCCTTGAATCTACCTGACGCCAGTCGTAGAACTCTCCTATCTGACTAGGTCGTCGTTGGCTCTCCAGGACCGTCCGGCTTCGTCTCGCAAACCGAAAGCTACAGATTCTGGAATCCCCCGCACTGTCACAAGATTTGTGTGCACGGCCAAGACTTCCTTCGTAGTCGTGTCAAAGAAGTGTCTTCGAGATTCGTAGGGCGAGTATGATACATTGTACACACTAGTCCACAATTGGACGCACTTCTTGCCGGACCGCAGTTTGAGGGAGGTGTGCATGGGACATGACCACTCAATCAAAGAGGTTTCCTCCGTCGACGGATATCTGTTATATGAAAGGACTTCAACACGACATTAAGAGGACTCAGGTAAGAAGCAACGCACGCTCTGGCCTTCAAAACGATCGACCAGTCAAGTTAGTCAATGTTCATCCTGTTAAGCCGTAGCCGACGTACCAGTGATGAACGCAGAGTCCTCGGAAGCAAGGAAGGACACAAGCTTCGCGACATCTGTCGGGACGCCAGTACGGCCTAAAGGCGTCGCGCTGATGAGCTAGATCTCAATGCGTTATCGTACACTTCTTGTAGATCAGGGAGTAGCGAGACGCACGTGCTGTCGTATAGCGTCGTCGATCTGGACTACGCACTGGCGGTTAGCATGGGCAGAATGCTGGATCGTATGCGGGCGCGAGACACGCACACAATCTCGTTTCGGTTGCTCCCGGACAGTATGCGTTCACTGTGATTCCATACTGGCCCAGTTCGTCGGCTAAAATGAAAGACTCAGTCAGAGAGGGAAGCTTGGCACCCTTCATAGTATGTTAGGTGACGCACCAGCGGAATGCGTGAGCCCTCTGATTGCGAACTTGCTGGCGGCGTACGCAAAGACAATGTTATAGCCTATGTGAATGATGAGCGCCAGGTCTAGAGTCAGAGGCATACCAAACGAGGGATACGTACCACGCTTTCCTGCCAGAGATGACGCGCCTACGTACAGGTGACATGGCCTATGATAAGACACGGCGAAGGAAAGCCAGGTGAAGACACACCGATGATTCTGCCTCCTCGACCTTGAGCGACCATCTGCCTCCCGGCGTGTTTGTAGCACAGCATCGTCCCACGGACATTGACCGCATGTATCCGGTCGAAGGCCTCGACCGTCGCTACATTCCACGTTTTAGTCTGCGTCTGGATAAGATCGGAGAGACAAAGAAGTGCACGCACTGTCTAAGACTTTCTCCATGATACAGATACCCGCATTTGCGACCATCTGGATGGATTGCGTATCTTCGTGATATGTCTACCATAGCACGAGCAGGGAATACGCACGACGTTGAGACTTCCCAGTGCGTCGACGACGCTCTTGATCATGTCAATGACATCCTGCTCCTGCGACACATCCCCGAAGAATGTGTGCACCCGGCGACCTTTGGTTTCTAACTCATCGGCCACTTCCTTGAGCTCTTCCGCAGAGTCAGAGAGATCGTTGATAGCGACATCGAACCCATCATCTGCGAGGCGTAGAGCGATTGCACGACCGATACCACGCGCAGCGCCGGTGATGAGGGCGACTCCTTTCGATGAGGCCATGTTTGGGTTCAGACTCGTTGGGGGCAAACGGGAGGAAGAGGGTTATCGTCACCTAGACACATGGACAGCGATGTTTTGTAGGAGGACGTTTGACATTATGCATGGTCAGATAAAGATCGTCATGAGGCAGTGGGGAGACAGTGGAGGAGAAGCCGACGGAGATATCTTCGATTAGCGCTAAGCGTTGAGAGTTTCTGAAGAAAGATGCATGGAAACGTGTCAATGCGTTGGGACTCAGCTAAGGTAAATCTTCGCGAATGCCGAAGCCAGGAGAGAAGCCTGTTCGAACCGTCCAGCATATAATTTTGTGATAGACAAGACAGAGAAGTCCGGATAGAAGTTGCGTTATGCCGACCTCTATATAACAATCGGATTGCCTGAGTAAGACAGAAGCAGCGGAAACACCTTCCGTACGATATCCGTTTGACTTTGAAAGCGGGAGGCTGAGGTACGAGGGGAAATGACATCCTCAAGTTGGGTCGAACCGTCCATGGAAGCTTTGGAACGGACCCAGATAGCCAATGCGTTCTGGTCGGCGATCATCAAGTCTTGAGGCCTCAAGCCTCAGGGCGAAACGTGGAAGAGGGCAGGCTTTGAGCCGAGCACGAGGGGATCGGGTTGTCTAGAAGAGAGAAATTGATCACTCCACGCCGACAGCGGCCAGACGCTTGTGTGGATTGCCGAGGGTGAATCGATGGAAAGACGATGAATGGTTGGTTCTGCATACTAAGGACTCACGAGAGTTGTAAGCCGAGGACGATAGGACATTATGTCGAAAAGAGTGTTGAGAAAATTAGACAAAAGATGGTCGCTCTGTTGTACTAGTATATATATGAAGGCCATGGTCAGGTTCGATCCGGCGAGTCGAATGCGAGGGCTACTTGTCAGCCACTGCGTCCAGGCACCCAACCACTGGTGCACAACATGTGATTCCTCCCACTTCAAGTTGGACGTCGACGTTGACGAGCTTGGACCGTTCACTGGACTACCAACACCTGCCCGCCGTCGCTGAAACGCTACTTACTCACATCTTCTGGGTTTCTTCGACTTTGCAACCTTCACCTAATCCCTGTTTTCTGTCGGCTTGACCCTGTTCTCCTTGGATCGACTCGACTTCGTCACTCGTGCTGGCTACTACATCCCGGCTCTAAGCTCCAGCTTGCCACTACCGTAATCCCTCGTTCTCTATCTAGATCTCCATGGCGTCTTTGAATGGTGACTCTGCACGGACAGACAGGGCCGGCGGGATCACTACTGTAGCAATGCGCATCGTCGTCTCTAAGACTGTTGCGCTTCAGCTAACCACAGACGGCATTCAAGCAATACTCTTGAAGCTAGCTATTCCGGGTTCAAAGAGGAGAATAATCACCCGGGGACTCGCAGAAGGCGCCGTTGATCTCGTCTGGCATACCAATCCAGCCAAAGTATGATCAGTTCTCTATTCAGGCCCACTTCGTGCTGATATTTTTTCAGCCAACCTTATCTGATATCTCCGCCTCTTTTTCGAGCCTCTCTCCATATGTTCTTGAGGAACTTTCAATGTGAGTGCTCCTGGTATCCGTGATCGCATAGACTCACACGTGCGAACAGCATTCACATCTGAGCCGTGGGTCTTAGTATAATACTATAGCCCTACAAAGGTAGGGCACCTGTAGTGTTTTGTGTTGGCCTGAAAATAAAAATACTCCGGGTTAGT
>MU277191.1:698072-710335 GCA_022160305.1 Artomyces pyxidatus
GCAGAGGTATCGAGTGAGGGGCTGGGGGGCCTGGAAGCCATGTTCGAGTGCATGGATGCAGCCTGGAAGACGGGAACAGAGTACGTGGCAGAGGTGGAGGCAGAGGTGTCGAAACGGATAGTTGCTGTCTCAGGCCGTCAACAATGATGCGGGGCAGTGGGGAAGACATGATAGGAGCCGTGGGTCTTAGTATAATACTATAGCCCTACAAAGGTAGGGCACCTGTAGTGTTTTGTGTTGGCCTGAAAATAAAAATACTCCGGGTTAGTTTTCTCGAAAACTACATAGTAAAATGGCCTCAAGCGTGCTAGTTTTCTTCTTCTGCAGATAGTATTATCGTAGTTTTACTATGGTATGACCATCTACAGGCAGTATTTACGTTGCTACAGGCTGTACTTTGCTTGTTTTACTATGGTCTGACTGTTTACAGGTAGTATTCCCGTTGCTGCAGGCAGTATTTCACTTGTTTTAACATAGCCTACCCGATCACTAGTTGTTTTTCTGTCCTTATCAAAGTATTTTCGTCGTTTTACGCTGGCCTGCTCAATTACTCAGTGTAAACTCTCCCCGGCATCTAGTATTTTGCTCCTTTTACTGGCCGCGCTGCACGATTACTTACGGCCGCCGTGGGATCTTGTCCGCAAGCGCCTCTGTAAGCGCCTTGTTAAGCGCCATCGGAAGCGCCTCCAGTGTGCTTGACGTTGTATTTTCGGCCGCGCGTTTTTACTTCGTCCATCTTCGTACGCTGGCAGCGTAGTTTTTCATCCCTCTGCATGTTTTACTCTCGGTCCGTTATACCACCCTGGGAGCCTGTTCTCCATATCCAATGGCCCTAAGCGCCCCAACTCGAACAGGGCGCTTCTCGGGCGCGTGTTCGACTTAGTATTTTCTCTCGCCCACTTCCACTATCCTCCGGCATTTCTCCACTCCCCCTCACGCTTCCAGCTACCACCATTCGAGCACACAGCTTTTATACGAACGTATCGACACAACGTTGACTACGACTATCAAGACATGAGGACAAGAACTATCAAAAGGGCGCGAGGGATGAGGGCGACGTCGTCGTGCGTTCACACTTTCGCCCTGATCCAAACTTTAGCTGACAACCGTGCCATATATACACCGTGCTCACTTTTTGTTCTGCGGCTGTTCCGCATCGTCAGCGTTCGGCCGCTTCTCGCCACGTTTTCCGCCTGGGTTCGACAGCATCTCAGTCAACACCCAGTCCACTTCCTCGACCGCCGACATGACTTCCCGCATCATTGCATCCAGATCTTCACGGTCTTGCTCATCAACTTCCTCGTCGCCATCACCCTTGACACCCCGAGCCCACCACGCTAGCGCGATCAAGACGCACAGAAAGCCGTTCATGCCGCCTTTGCGAAGCTCTGTCCACTCTGTCTCCTTCCCGACACCTCGCAGAAGCGGCCACGCGACAGCGCCTTCCGTCCTCCATGTTGGCTGCAACGACACCCACCAGTCCCTCCAGCTCTGCGCATACTCGTCCGGGTCCGCGATGGTCGGAACGTTCGCGTAGTTGCGATGACGTTTCGACCATTCGCTGAACTGCTCCGGCCGGGACGCCGTTTTCACCCAGTGCGTCCTATCCTGAGCAAGGGATGAGCGGGGTATTGCTAGATTGATGAACAGGTGCGTACTTTCCGATCTGGATAACCTTGCATCTGCTCGAACCGTACCCAGTTCCCAATGCAATCGCACCACTCTTGCTCTTCCATCGTCGCGAGGAAGAACGTGCGAGCTTCCTCTACCCAGGCCGGAATCTCCAGCGCGACCTCCTTCGCCACGACGCCCTTTTCCACGACGTCCTTTTCCCCGACGCTCTCTGCCGCCCCCTCCCCGCGTCCCATCGGCTTCTCTACGATGTCGACTGACATCTCTTCCTCATTGACGCCATTAGCCGACTGCGGGGGACTCGTTGGCGACGCGGAGGCTGGAGGTTGCACGATGGCAGGGTCTGCCGCAGTTACGCCGTCCACGGCAGCAGTCTCGGACGCCGGCGAAGTCGCTGGATTCGTGGCGGCAGTCTCGGGCGTCTTCGAAACACCCGCGAGCTCCTCGCCAGCGGGCTCTGGGGCTATGGCGGTGCCGGACTTGTTGCTATCAGCCTCGGTCTGGGTATCCGTAGAGTTCGCCGTGGCGGGCTCGGGCGTTGAAGTAGACGGGTGCTCCGTGTCAGCCGTCTCGAGCGCGGGGGTGGCTGCGCGTTCCGGGATGTCGGGATGGAGCGTGTCAGCGGCGGGCCCTGTCCCATCAAGGCTGGGCAGCTGGAAATTCGGGTCTATCCCGAGAAGCGAGTTGTCGTTGAAGACCTCGTCCCTCAGCTGCTTCAGCTGCAGCTTGTCCATCTCCGATTTGAGGAAGGCAATCCGCTCTTCCCGCTCCTGTTCATACTTGGTGAGCTTCTTCTTGTAGGCAGGCTTCGGCTGAGGTTTCTTCTTCCGTTTCTCCGACCCCGACGCGGCGGGCTCTTCAGCGGGTGAGCCCGACGCGCCTGCGTGAGAAGACGCTGGCGCGCCCGAAGAGCCCGACTCGGGCGCTCTGTCTTCTGGCGCCGGCTGGGGCGCTTTTTCTTGTGGCGCTGACTCGGGCGCCTTGTCTTCTGGCGCCAACTTGGGTACGCTCTCGGGCATCACTTCCCCGGACAATGCTCGTTTGTTGCGCACGTCCTCGGCTACCTTCTGCGTGAGTCGCGCTCCTGTATAACCCGCAAACAATGACTCACGGTACATGGCGCCAAGGAAACTGGCATAGGGCACTTCGACGTTCGCTTGGAAACCGGTGTAATGGCTGCGGAAGTTTATTCCGTCGTCCGCAGTACTGTGCCAACTTCTCGCACTTAGCCCGAGTTGTCATAATATAAGGCTGTAGCAACTTACGAATAGGCCTCGATCGCTCCACCTCGCGATGGCCTTGGACCGCCTACCAGCAACGTTGCGACCCAACCAGTCTGCACGAGTATCTGCCTTAGGAGGACGACAGCTGTGCGCGGGAGAGCCTCGATAGCACTGGGTTAAAGTAAGTGCATCATCTAAGATCGAGAACAAGGTTACTCACGTCTCATATTCTTGCAGCTGCTTCTTCGCGCCGTCGAGGTCGTCGTCGGCGAAGACAGGTGCTATCCCGCCTGCTCGTGCAGCCTCGACCTCGTCCTTCACGGCCTGCGACTCGTCTGCCAGCAACTCTTCGCACCGCTTGTTCCTCCAGGCGAGCGCATCCGTCTCAGGGACTTCCGGATGCTTGAGTTTGTGTGCGTCCCAGTCGGCGTCCACACGCGTCTTCAATTTGGTATCCCAGTACAGCGATTGGTACGCCTGGTAGCTGTGGAGGAGGTGAGGAGCCTTGACGAGCTTCAAGAGCTTCTTGCCGCCGCGCGCGCTTGGGCCGTCACCGCGCACGTTGTTGTACCAGTGTTTCAGTTGCTGTATGTATAGTTCAGTTATTTGCGCCGTCCATTCAATCTAACGCACATACCCTCCGAATCGGCACGACTTTTTTGCCATTAACAACAACGGTAGGCGCGTTCTCGGGGATTTCCTTCCCCTTCGGCCATTGCGCAAACCACTTGTCGAATAAAAACGTCCAGAACGCCCCCGTAGTCTCAAGAGCCTGATGCTCGCGGTACTTTGATAACAAAGAGTAGAGGAAAGTCCTCTGCTCGGCAGTGGACCAGGTCATTGAAAGGTGAGTCTGCGCGTTGTTTTTTTTTATTTTAGGGGGGATGTAGAGTGGAAAGTAAAATGTTGCGTCGCATCTCGAGGTAAATTTTACCAGCCCTCGGGGCGGTCAACGCGTTCTCACAAACATTCCACAACACAGGAGCTCCGTAGCTCTCAAGCTGTCAACCCAGTCCGCGGCGGCCGAATTGTCCGGGAGCGGTAAGCTGGCGCGTCCCTCATCGTGCCGCCTCTCGCAACCTCCGATACAGCGAAGCGCGTGGCCCATCGACGTATTCCCAGAGAGATCCGAATGTAGTGTCAGGATGACCGTTGGCAGCGTGAACCAGGAGGTCGGGGTACTACCGCAGGTAAGAGCTTGTCCGATTTCGTGCCCTCAAGCGGTTTCCAAGCCCAACACGTGACACCGTGCCGCAATCGTTCTGGCGAGGATCCTCAAGCTGTCCGGGACTGTGTGTCCATCTTCCGGCTTCCCTGCTGATAAGAGTGATCTCTGTCACCCCTCTCGCTCGCTGTGGACGCCTCGCTATCCATCCCCCTTCAACTTCAACCACCACCAACGCTAACGACACAATGAACGCCTGCGGTTTGTGCGCCCGTCTTTCTTCACCGCACGTTCTGATCCTTTCTCTTCAGGTTTTGGTGGTTCTCCCCCTCCCGACGACGGTGACGAGAAGAAGTTCCCCCCCACTCCTCGCAGCAAGAGTAAAAGCAACAAGGAGTTTTACGTTGTCCTCGTCGGCAAAAAGACCGGAATCTTCAAATCTTGGTGAGTCTGTCACCATTTCGTGTCAACATCGCTGAAATTATCATAGGTTTGAGACGGCCCCGCTGGTACTAGGGTACTCCGGTGCCATCTACAAGGGGTACGACACCGAGGCAGAGGCGCGAGAGGTGTGGGCTCGTGCGACCTCCACCTCCTCCGACAGCATCTTTTCCTCCGACGCCGGGACGCCCGCCCCAGAGAGCCCACCGTCGCAGCAGTTCAATCCCGCCCTGACTCCGTCCCAACTTACCGGCATCTCGTTCATCATGCCCACGCAGACCCTCCTGTCGACTGCGATGGCTCTGCAAGACCTGAATCGCCCTACGCCCGACCCACCATCGACACCTAACCGCCACGGTGGAGCTCCGGCGACTCCAGCTCGTCGTGACGCGGGAGGATCGCCCGTCGCCCAGCGTGCGCCATCCAGTGCGCCCTCCAGCGGACAGTCTCGCCGGTCAACGCCGACCGCCCCTCCTCAGCGTCGCGCCCCCGCTACAGGCCCAGATCCCCGCCCGCCCGCCAGGGAGGAGTCGGCGGCAACCCTTGCCGCGCGACACCGTCGATTGGAGGCGATTCGGACGGCGATGGTGGACATTCCCGGGCCGCGCTCCGATACGGCGTCTCGCCGCTCGGGACCTCGATCCGACGCCGGGGACGTCTTCTCCGTGGGTCGAAATTCTCCTGCGCCATCGGCGGTATCCACAGTCCCGCCACCCAGTCCCGCGGGAGTCCCCAGTGCGCAGACGTCTGGCACGGCTTCCGTCCGATATGGCGAAGACGCTTACACCGTCCGGTTTCACATGGATTGGCAGGTCAGTCCATTTATTCCTCCACCAACACACTTGTGGACAACTGATGACACGTCATGCATAAGAATGACCGCTTGGGGCGGGCGGACTCCAGTCGCGCACCATCCGTCTTTGGAGGTCAAGCGACTCCTCACAGCAGCCCGGCCTCGGTACGCGACAGCCCCGCAAGCGCGCGCGGCAGCCCTGCTCCTGCGCGCGGCAGTTCCGTCACAGTCCGCGGTAGTTCGAGTAACTCGCGTCCCCTCCCAGTCACTCCGGCCCAGGTCAACCGCCGTCGACACGACGAGGAAGACGGCCTGTACTGCAACTGCACCCCGACCTCGCGCAATTGCCCCGCTCACGCCCAAGCCGCCGCTCCGCAGGTCACGTCGCCCGCGTCTTCGTCGACAGCCATGACCGACCTCTCCACGCCGAGCGCGATGACCTTCTCATCACCCTCTTCGGTGGACAACTCGGACGTCATCTCCGTTGGTTCCTCCGACGAGGGCGCCGAGCACCCGGCTGGACCTGGCGAAGCATACTTCGCAGTCATCCGTGGCTGGGACGATGGCGTTTTCCCCGGCCCCTAGTATGTTTCATCTTATCTCTAGAGGGGGAAAGGACTCACTTGCTTCCCTTACCACAGCGCGAATATCCGTGCATACGTTGCAGGATACCCAAACGCCTACTTCGAGGGTTTTGACACTCTCGAAGAAGCAAGCGAGTGGTATATCGATCACTTCGCGGAGGAGGACTGAGGTGGCCGGGAGTTTTTTTTATATCTTGTAATCATCGTCTGTCCGCGCGTCGTGGCTGCGTCTCGAATATCCGCCCGATCTATTTGTGTACAATGTATCCCAGTCGTCGTAGACACTGTCATCTGTTCTGGTTTGTTGCAATGCCAATTTGATTCCGCCCTTCCACACTGTGTGATTTATATGCACGAAATAAAGTCGTTCAGAACCGGTACATACTACATGGTGCGTAGTCCATGGTGGCGAGCCAAGACACCGGTCCGGATACTAAAACACGATGATGAGCATGTTGAACAATTCTCAGCGGTACGAAAAATCAGTGAATATGGAAAATAGCATCTACAAGCGAGCCCAGAGCTCTCTTAAAAAACAGGGATCTATACGAGCAGGAGATATATGCTGGTGAAAGGGTGGATTGGACTGCAGCTGGGCGGATGAGCTTGCATAAGTAATAACGGATGCGCGTCGCTCCTTACCTTTGCTCCGCCAGGTACCTCTACCTCAGACACCACAGCTTCCTCAAACCCAATTCCAACTGCCCATATCGTTCAAGCAGCAGTTATGCCGGCCTCGCGCACTTACTATCAACGGTATGACATCCGAGTCCAAGGTCCTTGACAGTGCAATCTGACAACTGTGTCTTTGAATTCCACGCAGCCACAGGGAGCGCCTGAAGTTGGGTCAGCGGAAGCGCAATGAGGTCAAGCGAGCCGCAGGGAAACGCAGGGTGTCAAAGCATGAAAGAAAGAATGCCGAGAACGCCGCTCGTCAGGCGCAGGAAGGGTCTCCTCGGTGAGCTCTCATAAGCCTGGCCGCTTGCGTATCAACACGAGTTTCTGACATCCTTGCAGAGTGTACTACACGGAGATTGTCTATCGCAGTCGAGAGAAAGACCCCGAACGAACCCCGGAGATGGAGAAGGCGGAGCTGGAGCTCAGCGACAAGCTCTCGGGTATCGAGGAGGCGGCTCGCGAGGAACAACCTGACTGGGTTGGATGCTACGTCGAGAAGCTGCGACCCGTCCTTGCTGAACAGCTCGGAATCGCACGGGCGGCACTCGACGAGGTCTGCATGGACTTAGCCAAGCGCGGAGAGTTCATCCATAGCCATCGCCGCCTCGTGGCGATGGTCCACCAGGAGATCGAGCTCTTCGAGCAGGGACAAGACGCCTCTCGTATGGCTGCTGAAGACAGGGCCACGGTTCAGGGCGGTTGTCGGTACGTCTTTCCTCTATTCTACTCACATTTTGAGGTCTGAACTCAAGCATCCGAGCGTTTAGGGTCAATAAAGTCGTGTTCCGCCGTCTGTTCGAATTCTAAAGGCCCGGGGCAGCTTCCTGTGTACCATTGCGCCTCAAAAAATACTTGTACTTAGTGTGTGTGTGGTTGTAGCCCGCTGAAATGAATATCTTGTGTTTCTTCGTTCTCTCTGGCACGAAGAACGATCACGTGAGCGCGAGCCGCGCGCGACGTTTCGTTGATCCTGGAAAGACGCCCAGCGCAGTCTCCTCTGAGTCGCGTCGTCAATCTCTCGCTCCTCGCTCATCTTTCCTCGCTCCTCGCTCCCCCGATCTTCGCTGCTCTCCCCTCGCCCATCTAGCGACATTCGTCCCACAAGTGCGCAAGATGACTCGTAAACGTGTAGGCGTCAGCACGCGCGATGTCGACTTTGTGCCCATGAACATGACCGTCACCCACAACACACGTAACTTTCTCCGATCGCGTCACACCGCAGTCGCTGTACGTCGAACCAAGAGACCCCGCCAAACAGTCCAGCACCACATTATTGAAGAGCAACCCTCGTCTCGGGATACCTCCGAACCTACCCATGTGGATCCCGGCGACGGCGCTGGCGGCTCGGACTGGCAGGATGCGTACGTCGGGGACAGCGACGAGCCGGCTTCGAAAAGGCAGCGGGGACTAACGCGTGTGCCAAAGAAGAAGAAGAAACGTCGGGTGCGTGTGCAGTAATTTCTCACCATACGAAAACTAACATTTGCCCGCGTAGGTGGACCTTCTCCGTGAGTGGATGGGCATCCGCAACGTGTTCCTCGACGAGATCATTCGTCTCGAGGGACTACGCGGTCATCCAGAGCCACCGCTGTGCTGTATTTGCCAGAGTGCGACAGGGCTGGTCCGCTGCGAAGACTGTATCGAGCAGCAGCTCATGTGCGAAGAGTGCATCTGCCAGGTGCACTCACACGAGCCTCTGCATCGAGTCTCCGTAAGTACTATTTCTCAAGATACATACATACACGCATCAAACTCATACACTCCGATGTAGAAGTGGACCGGCACCTTTTTTGCAAAGTTTTCCCTGGCAGCCGCCGGCCTTGCCATCCAGCTCGGCCATGACGGCCGTCCATGCGCAACCCCCCGACAACACACAAACAAGATCACTGTGATCGATATCACAGGCATTCAATCCGTGGCCGTCCGCTACTGCGACTGTGCGAACGTCGGGACCGAGCGGACGTATGTACAGCTGTTGCGCGCGGGATGGTGGCCGGCGACCAGTACTCGCCCACGCACAGTGACCACCCTCCGGACGTTGAAGACGTTCCACGCGATGACCATCCAGGGCAAGATGAACGCGTACGATTTTTGGAACGGTCTGGTCCGTGTGAGCGACGGAACGGGTCTCTTCCAGCCTAAGGTGAGTTTTCATGGTTTCCTGTCTGTCTCGATGGTAACAAACTCTAGAATCAATACAAAGATTTCATTCGGACGATCCGCTGTTTTCGCAACATCCGCGCATTGAAGCGCGCGGGTCGTGCGCACGATCCCGCCGGGATCGACGCCACGTTGTTTGGAGAGCTATGCGTGGAATGTCCCGCTTGCCCTCATCCTGGGCGAAATTTGCCCGAAAAATGGGAAGACGCACCGGAAGAAGATCAGTACGTACTTCTGTGACTTGTACAAAATGCGTGGCTGACTTCATTCGTAGATGGAAGTATGCGTCCATGTTCTCTATGGACGCTAATTTCAAGCTCAAGCTGAAGAATCGTGGTCTCGACGATGTGGAATTAGCCCCCGGCTGGGCTTACTTTGTGCCGAAGAAGCCGTACCAGGAACACATTGACAAACACAAGGACGAGGTGGAGGTACGTTTGTCGGTCGGTTTCTGTTCTCTTCACCATGATGGCTCACGTTTCACTTGCCCAGATGAAGGCGTGCGGCTCTACATTCGCGGCTGTAGATCTCGCCAACATCCCCGCACAGAAACGGTTCTCTGTGAACGGTGTCGGCGCTGTCATATGCGCGAGGCATCTGTTCTATCTGATGAACAGCGTCGCGGACCTTCACAAGGGCAAACGGTACGTTCGATGGCACGGGCTATCATTATTGTCGAAGCTGATTCCACCCGACAGATACTGCAGCATGGACTACATCCTCCTCTCTGCCATCGCTCAGACTGCGGCCGACATGAAGAAGATGGTCCTCACGTATGACATCGCATGCCAGTTCTCGAAGAACTTCCACCGGCGCATGGCCCAGTTCCCGGTGGAGTTCCAGATCGATGTTTCGCAGACCGATATCACCTTCCTAATCCCCAAATTCCATCTTCTCGCCCATGGCACTCCCTGTCAGGTGTCGTACTCGCTCAATTTCACGGAGGGTGTTGGTCGCACCTGTGGAGAAGGGATCGAGGCCGGCTGGGCAGACACCAACGGTGCATCGTTGAGCACTCGCGAGATGTCTGGGGAGGGGAGGCACGAGGCGCTCGACGACTTTTTCGGTGCCATAAACTGGCGCAAGACGGTTGGTCTCGGTAAGTCAGACTGTAGTCATACATCCCATATGGCCGCAAACTCACCTTGTTGTTCCTCAGGTAACCAGCTGCATCGAGCGCTCAAGCAAGCGGTACCGGCGTATGAGCGTAAAAAGGCAGTGTTCGAAGAGTCTACTGCCACGTTCCCTCCGGCGGTGCTGCATAAGTGGGAAGCGATGCTCGCGGCGTGGCACGCGGACCCCAAAAAACCAAATCCGTATCGCGAGCCGGAGTGCAGTGAGCACTTTCGTCGCTTCAGGTTCTTACATCAAAACTCATGCAGTACAACAGTCACGACTATCGCCGACGTGAAGCTGGAACTCGCACAGCAAGAGGCCGATGAAGTTAATCGCGGAGTGGTCTCCCTCCACGAGACTTCTGCAAGTGTCTTCTTGAGTGTAGGGTTGGATCTTGAGGATCAACAGTACGTCGCGTCCATGTTTGCAATGTCACTGTACTGAGCAACGATTGCAGGCGCGCCTTGCGCACGAAGGCGGCGGGTGAAGAGGCGAAGACAAAGATTGGCAAGGCCGCTCTTCAAGACAAGAGGAATGCTCTCCAGCATCGAATCAAGGCGTGGCGTTCGATACAGGCAATATACATGCCCGTCGCGTCGGTCCTGATGGCCAGAGAGGCAAATGCTCTAGGACCGGAGGAAATCGTTCGCGATGCACGCTCGAACATCGAAGACGAGAAGCTGTGGCTCCCATCTGCGATTCCAAAGGAGATGTGGGCTGCTGGTCTTACTCCGAATATCGTCCAGAAAGCCATCCGCCTCCGTCGTGCCCAAGCGGAGGATGCGCTCCACGAGATCCGTCGACATCTCCGTATCCGTATGGGGCTCGTCCATTACAAACGCGTCTTTGTGGCCGGCCCAAGCCAGCGGACCAATACTCGTGCACGGCAAGCGATCAAGACCTTCAACGAGAAGCTGGCTCGGCACGTCGCCCGCTATCGCGGAGCACGCGCAGCACTTGCGGTGCTGGAACCCGACGGTGATTGGCCAGACCAGCTGCGGGTACTCCGCCAGGAAGACATCCGGGCACCGAGGGAGGACGACGAGGGTCTCGGCAAGGGGCATCGCGAGATGTCCTGGATCTGGCGTACCCTCCGCCACGAGTCTCGAGACGCGCCGCGCCTTGACGACAATGTCAGCGAGGAGGAGGTCCACGAAGGTGAGTGTCAATAGACAGTGTGCCTATATGTACTCACACATCGATATAGGCCTGCGCGTTGATTGGGTTAAAAGTCGAGCCCGTGCTCGTCGTTGGAACGAGGAGATCATCCTTCTTAAGGAAGAGATGCCGCGTTCCGTCAGCTTCCTACAGTGGAAGTCGACCTGGTGGTCAGATCGTGCGGAACGCCGTACCGATGTACGCGCCGATGTACTCAGCGGCTTGAGGGCATATGCAGCTCGTCAGGCTGCGGTGTATTCGAGTCTGGCTGCTTCCTTCAGGAAGCAGTGGACCAAATCACTCGCTAACCACCAGATGTCCGTCGAATGGCCTGAACCATTGCCTGAAGTGTCGCTTCTGGCCGTCTCTTCGATATCTGTCCCATCGGCTGCCACTGCTCCAGGTGATTCGGGAGCCGTACACGAGCTTCATGGCGCGTCCGAGACTCTCCCCGGTCTTGGACACGATGTCATGTCTTGTAGTGTGGATTTGGATGTGGAGACATCGGCGGTCAATAATGGTATGTCTGCCCTGGAAGTCTCGGATTCTGAGGAGGACGAGCCTGACGAAGCTGTGTTCGGTGAGGACGACTCGGACAATGAGGTCGATGATTGAGTTTTACCACACAAGGATCATCGGATACCTACTAACTACGGTGCTGTATGTACTCTACGATGTTTCCTTTATGACTCAGCATTACTCTGTACGGATTCGGAGGCCTTTGTGTCCCCTTTGCAACCTACTCCTGACTTAGACAAATTTTCCTGAACTGGCTTACTATATATTACTCTGACTGCTGGAATTTACTAGACAGCTTACGAAAAGTACTATCACCCTACCAGAATTCACTAGACAGCTTACTAAGAAATATTTACCTTGCCAGAAATTACTAGACAGCTTGCTAAGAAGTATTTGCCTTGGAAGAATGTACTAGACAGCTTACTAAGAAGTATTCTCCTCCTGCAACATTTACTACACAAAATTCGGGTTTCTGGTGATTTTACTACATTTTACTAGACAGCCTACAAGGAAGTATTCCCATCCTGCAAGTTTTTACTAGACAGCTTACTAAGAAGTATTCTCCTCCTGCAACATTTACTACACAAAATTCGGGTTTCTGGTGATTTTACTACATTTTACTACATAGCTTACTAAGATTTACTACCCTGCTACCAGATTTACAATGCTTTACAATCCAGCCTACTCACTTTACTATCACACTACAGGATTACTATACATTGCAGGCTACACAGAATACTACACTGTCCCTACCTCTGCTGGGCAAAAGTACTTTACAGTACTCCCCACAGTTG
>MU277191.1:710700-816960 GCA_022160305.1 Artomyces pyxidatus
CACTACAGGATTACTATACATTGCAGGCTACACAGAATACTACACTGTCCCTACCTCTGCTGGGCAAAAGTACTTTACAGTACTCCCCACAGTTGCACATCTCAATGTACCCTCGTCGTTCAAATCTCCCGTATGAAATCGTTAGGCTGATCACTTCGCCTCCTTAGATATGAACTTTCACCTTGCACAACTTGGATTCCCATTTCAAGCACTCCCATCGCTACGATATACGCCTCAGTCTCTGACGGTCCATCGGTCTCATACCCCCAGCCGCCACCGGTCGCTGCCATCTCGCCACTCCCACCGAACTATCTTTCCGACTCCGCTGATCATGTCAAAGGTACTGCAACAGTCTCAGCGTCGTATATTATGTCTTTGGAAAGAACCCTTACTGCCCAGCGGGACGCCATCGTGGACGCGGAGGCTACGCTGCAAGCTCTGATGAGCATGAAAGATCAAGCGACGGATGCGGCGACACGTGCACAAGTTTTGTTGGACCGTCTTCGACCAATGCTCCGACGGCTGCTTGAGCTTTACCCAGACCTCAAGCAAGGGCCGACCACTATGCTCTCAGGTAACCCGATTTATTGTGCTCCCGTCTTGGCTGATATTCTTTGCACAGCTGCACTGGCGGATATGGACAAGCATGAGCAAGACTCAAAGAGCAAACAACATGAGGAACCTGAAACTCAACCTGATGGTAGGTGGGTTTCCTGTATTGCCTCCACTAATTTCGGTTAACTTTTGCCTAGAAGATGGTTCTGCGTCCTCTCCACCACTGGACGCAGCTGATGACCTTGAGATACGGCTTCGTCAGCAGAAGAAACTCATCGCAGATACAGAGGCTCGACTGCGCGCGATGGATGAAGCTACGAGAAGGACAGGAGAATCGACGACACGAGAGCGCATTCTGTCCGAGTTCCTCGCCACCCTCCAGCAGAGAGACTCTGACGGACGAGTGGCGGTGGCTCGGTTACTTTCGGCGTACGATGACATCGAGACAAAGTCGGATTGGTCGTTCAAGGGTATAACTATTTTCTCTATTTCGACCTCCGGGACACCGGCTGACCGTCTTCGGCAGAGGCTCTTACCGTCTTCGAGAAGCGCAATCGGTTGATGCGTAGCGAACTCGATCGCGTCAGGCGTGAACGGGAAGAGGAAGGCTTCGCCGCGCACGTTTTGCGAGCAGAGAGGGATGAGATGGCCCGCGTCGCGCAAGTGATGCGGCAGGAGCGGGACCAGCAGGCGCTCGCGGTGTTCATGCAGGGGCACAGGATTCAGGAGCAGGAGCGGGTGCTCCACCGGCAAGCACGCACGATCCAGGAGAACGAGCGGAGGCTACGTCGGTTTCAGGACTGGGGGACGAGGTAATGTATGAGCTATCGGTGATGATCTGCCCTAGAGGCGTCTCTCGGCGTGTCGACATCGGGTTCATGTTTGTTTGTTATCCATGTATCACGTCGGCCTCTTGTTTTTTGTGCAACCCACGCGCACGTGTAAGATACTAGAATCGGTAGACCTCGCACCCATCCTGCACTCGCAACGCCTCTATGTATTCAAGGTGTGGAACTAGCTTCGTAAGAACAATTATAAGAATATACTGTATTGGGCATCTGACTTGTGAAACACGATTCAACGCTGACCATCTGCAAGTACAAGTTAGCTTCAGCCGCCATGGGTCAGAGGCGGGAGACTTACAAGCCTTGCTTTCGTATTTGCCTGCTCGCGAGAAACAACGGTCAGACAGCTTCTCATCAGTGAGAGAAAACCGCGAGCACTTACCAACTCCAACAATGATGTTTGCAGGCTCTTGCGGCTTGCCCTCGAAGTAATTCTGCAGGATAGCCTTGGTGCCCTCCGCGTACCGGATCTGCGCGTCGAGCGTCGTCCCCGAGTAGTGCGGCGTCATGCCGTTCCCGCCGCCGAGGGGGTTCTTCATGTGGCGCCAGGGGTGGTCCTTTGGCGCGGGTTGCACATTCCATACGTCACCGGCATACCCGCGCAGTTGCCCAGACGCGAGCGCCTCCGCGACGTCCTCGGCGACGCAGATCGCACCGCGAGCGGTGTCCACGAGCCATGCTCCCTGTTGATGCGGCAGTTGTGAGATGATGATGTGGTACACAGTGGAGCTCGTCGACTGACCTTCTTGAAGTGCTGCAAGAGCTCCTTGTTGATGAGCCCGAGCGTACCTTCATGAAGAGGCGCGTTGATCGTGATGACATCGCACTGGGACACAAATTCCTGAACGACAATGTGAACATGGAAGCCCAAATGTAGGTGGTGGTACGCTACTAACCTTCAGATCCTGCACGCGGCGCGCAGCCACAGCTGCCTCTGCCTCCGCCGGAAGGGCATTGTAATCGAAGTAGAGCAGCTCTTTGCAATTGAACGGGACCAGGCGCTGGAGCACACGGTATCCGATGCGGCCTGCACCGAGTGTGCCGACTACCTTGCCTTCGAGGTCGAAGGCGTTCCGCGCGATCTCAGAGACCTGCCACCCCCCATTTTCTATCATCTCGTGCGCGGGCACGAAGTTGCGCACGAGCAGCAGGATGGACATCATGACCTGCTCCGCGACAGAGACAACGTTCGAGCCTGTGACCTGCGCGGCAGGTGAGCGGGGCGTCGCAGGCTATGCGCTCAGAATGGTTTACCTCGAGGACTTGGATCTTGCGCTCGACGGCGGCGTTCAGGTCGATATGGTCAGATCCTACGCCGGCGGTGACGCAGACCTTCAGATTCTTCGCCTGCAGACGGCTCGGTCGGATGTCGATTGTATGATGGAGATGGAGAGTCGCATACCTTATTCATGACCTCGCGCGTGAGATACCCCGGGTGAAAAGGTGTGGTAATCAAGATGTCAGTCTGTATCGTCGTCAGTCCACACATCGCATCCGGGGAAATTGGATGCGCGTACATCGACGATGTGTTTCTGGAAGTCGCTGTCGGGGCCTTCCTTGGAGCTTGTCACCTACATTCGAGGGTCAGTAGTTGCACAACCGGGGGAATAGCTCTACGAACAATGTATTCGTGGCCTTGGGACTCGAGATAGGAGCGGAGGCCAAGCTATGAGAAAGTTTAAAGACGATAACGAACTTCAGCAATGAGAATTACCTCGTTCTCTACTGTGCCGAGCAGACGCGGCTCCGCGGTAGCAGCTTCGTAACCATTGTAGAGGATGGCGAGGACCTGCATGACAGAAACTCAGGTCGACAGCATTTCGAATGGACAACGAAATGCCGACCTTCATAGTTTAGGCTAAGAGAGTTGGGTTGCAAGTGATATTGCTTGTTAGAGGAGGTGGAGAAGATGGAGAGGATGAAGTGAGATGTTCTGATGTTCAATTTGTCTAAGAGCCAGTTCTTTTATACCTCGTCACTGCCCACCAAGGTTGGCTCAAGAATCGGAAGGCCATACGGCTCACGACCTTGTACACACTGTCCCGCAACTCTCCCGAGCGTTCCGAATGGCTGCGAGCCTGAGCGAACTGCGAACGCGCAGCACCCTGCAGCACCACAGCGTCTGTCTTCCGAACAGCCCCATCGTGAGACAATGTCCGCAGACGGTCAGTCCACGCATTGGCTGCAAGGAGAGAGCGTCGCGACTGGATCCGACTGTCCAAGACTCCAAACGCGTGTCTCGCGCGTGTCAGGACAAGCCCCCCGCAGGCTTGCCGCTTGCGGTCCCGGGTACTTCAGAGTCACGGGACCAGGTGCCGATTCCCTCCGGTTCATTCCCATTGGCCGAGAGGCTCCGTCCCGACGCGTTCGACGGGCAAAAAGCCCGGGATGGGTCGCAGCGACGGCTCACGGAAGCGTATAGCGTTGCCCAGGGATAAAGAAGGGATAGACCTGAAAAAACGTCACCTATAGACGGCGGCGAAGCTATAGATTTTGAGCGCCGAACCCTCTTCGCACATCGTAGCTGCATAACAGTGACGAGGTGTTCGAATGGTCTGCAGAGCCCCCCGACAACGTGAACGTCGTCAGCTGTACTGTATCTCAGATCAGGACACTGGCACGGGGACGTCCGATAAAATCAACTTCTCTGGGATCCAGCCTCTTTCAGATGTTTGAGATCAGGCGAACGCAAGACGAAAACTTGAAGGTACAGTGCGGTGAGGTCCTGTAGCGAGCTAGATGATATGTGAATCTTGCAACCCGGCGAGGATTAGTTCTCGTCGAGAGGATACGCCGCATCGTCGACAGCGGAAGAGCTAGTGTTGCTTACCGCAGGACTCGGGACGTTAACCGCAAAAGCCATGGTGGAGATATTAGGCGCCTGCGTAAATACAATATATCAAGCTCGGACAGTGAGGCCGGGCTGATGCAGATGTGCCGGGCTTCAAGCGGCTAATACATATGATCCCACCAAGATCCCACCAGCTTCAAGTTCGAGTGCAACCCAACTTCAACGTTTCAACGTCCGCGTCAACCTCGACAGCGCTTCCGCCCTCAGATCCGCTGTTACTTTCTCTCGGTTCTATCTTCTTGCACGCTGCTGGAGATTTCTTAGTTCTCGTCTCAGGCCTTCAGTTGATCTCAAAAGACTGCTCAGGTAGTCTACCGGAACACACCTTCAGCCTCGACCTACTACTGGACCTGCTTTAAATCTCTACATCTCTATCTACTCCCGCCCACACACCACGCCAGAGGCCTCGCGTTCAAGACTTTGTGGAGGCTACCCACCCGAACTACGACCGCCTCTGTCTCTCCTCTCTGAGGCTACGTCTGAAGGTCTCGGCACTACCTACACTCGCACCCGCCGCCTCACTCGCCTCACTCAAAAGGACCTCATGACGAATCCTCCCTCAGACTGGACTCTCGAGGCAGATGGCGAGAAGATCTTCACTATTGCTCTGCGAGTTGTGTTCAAGGGAACTATCGCGCAACAAATCGACGACGACGAGCTTCGAAGAGTCTTCGCCGATCTGCGTATTCCCCAACCAAATAAAGACAGCATTGTTAGTGGGCGTGCTGAGGGCACCATTGATCTTTTCTGGAACACGCACTCTGCCACAGTACGACGGTTTCCACTTGGATTCGTAATGGACGACGCTCTAACGGTTTCTATCAGCCTGCATTGTCTGATATATCTCATTGTTTCTCGAGACTATCGCCCGATGCCCTTGCAAGGCACTGCATGTGTGTACCTGCAAGTTCGACCTTGATACGAACTACTCACTCACTTGTGTCCAGAATTTGTGTTTCAATGTGCGCCGGTCCTGTCTATCGGAAATTGGCATTGACTCTCATTTCACCACCTCTCTAGTCACGACGTTCACTCCCGCACAGCCTGGATTTCTCCCTTTTGCTCACCGAACGCCATAATCTATGCCCCTTCCGCAGACGAAGCCGAAGCTTCCGCACCTATTCTCCATACACACTCGCCAACGACTCCGTTGACATCCCCACCGAAGCATCTGGCGGCGGACAGCGCTGTGGCCGAAAGTATCGCACAACTCTCGACGAGCTATATCTTGTCCCCGGAGAAGAAGAAACTCGCTGAGGCTGAAATCCAAATGCAGTCACAGACTTACATGGACGCGCGCGATGCGAAGACGACCGCCCGGGCGCAGGCTTTGATCAAAAACTTACAACCGATGTTGCGAAGGATGCTTGATGCACACCCGGACTTTACACAAGGATCATTCACGATGTTATCGGGTATGATCGTTTTACATTACGTCCACTCTCAGCTAATTCGTTGCGTAGCTGCCCTGGCCGCCATGGATAGACATTTGGCCGATCCTTAGAGCGACTGGCAGGATGCAGTCGCTTGTCAGCCGCAAAGTACTTCAATGGTCTCATTTCTCCGACTGGCTTTCTGAGCGCCCACCAGAACACGCGTCCTCCTCTGTTTCATCGTCGTATGATGTCTACGATGATGGGGATGCACGGCGTCGTGAACAGAAGATCTTTATTGCTGACGCTGAACGCCGACTGCGCGCCATTGATGAAGCTACGAAAAGGACAGGGGAGTCGACGACACGAGAGCGTATTCAGAGCGAGTTTCTCGCCGCACTGCAGCAAAGGGAATCGGATGGGCGAATGGCGGTGTCCCGGCTTCTTCTGGCACATCGGGATATCGAGATTCAACCAGATTGGACGTTCAAGGGTATGTTCTCGGATGTCATGGACTTCGTAATTGACTGATAGAGCGTCGGTCGGCGGGTAGAGGCTATCGCGGCTTTTGATAAGCACGACAAGCTCTTGCACAGTCAATTGGATGAGGCCTTGTTGGGACGTTGCAATGAGGCGAACGCAGTGCGGACACTGCAGAAAGAAGTACACGATCAAGCTCAAACTACGCGCGAGCAGGGGAGGGTTATCTACGATCTCAAGAAGGAACTCCACGAGCAAGGGCGTGCCCTTGACGAACAGGATCGCGTGCTTCGCTCGCAAGGCGACACCATACGCAGGCAGAACAATCTGATTCTCGAGCAAGAACAAGCTATCCGACAGCAATCACTGACAATACACGAGTTTGGGTTCAAACTTCTCTGGCTACAGCAAGATTGGAGGAGGCGGGATTTCTAGGCGTAGATGGTGCGAGGTGTCGTTTCATCTATTCACATTCTCTCTTATCATGTAGCCTCGCATCGCAGTGTAATTTCTTTATCGTTCGTTTTGTACCGTTCACTCTTGTATGTCTAGGCTCTTCTCGACGCAATCAATGTACTACCATTCTCAGACATTGACTTCGCCCAACGTCTTCTCTGGGAGATTGATTTTGAACCCGCGGGCCGTCTTCTGAGATGTGCATGATCCGCTACGTGTGAATTCGGTGCATCTGTACCACACGCACTTGGAAATGCGCACTGGGATAATCTTGTTTTTGCAGTGCTTATGCTTGCAGTGCAAGATACTTCGATATCAACATCGAAAGAAGGAACGTGGTGGGAATAGCAGCGAGTCATCCGACGCAGATCATTCCGTGCATCTCCACAGCATGATGTCCCGATACCTCTCGCTTGCTTTTACGCCACTTTATGATAGAAGTTGTGAGAGCGTCACTTGAATACAATGATGAAGATCCTCTTGAACGCATAGAGTATCGGCGCGTAACTTCAATCCTGTGATTCCCCTAATACCCGGCACCGATCAGATAATCCGCTAGAGCCTCGACAATTGGCGTGGCTTCGCCCACCTGTGCGGGAGCCTCGTATTCTGCAATGAGCACGGCCTGCCCTGTGATTACGATGACTGCACCGTCGGCCTGAGAATGGGTGATTGAGCACACGCCGCATCAGAGCGAGTTCACAGGGGAAACGCACCCGCTTCTTCCCATAGATACTGCGCTCATCCGCCTTCACCGTAAAAAATTTCTGTCCCGCAAGGCGGAAGCCGTTGGCCTGCGCTTTTTCTGGATTGCCGAAGTCGCTTATGATGGATCTCTGCTCCTCGGCGGAGAGCTAGTCGAACGGCGTTGTTAGACTCTCCTGCTACGACGGGGGAGGTGCGGGGAGGACATACTGTGTAGCCAGCTGAAGAAGCCCAGACGCCGCCTGAACGTCCAATGATGGCAGCTTTGGAAATCTTGCCGCTGCCCACAAGGTTTGTGTCGACGTACGCTGGAAGCCACCAGGGCTTGCCATCAGACCAGTAGCATCGTGCCGCGGCGACAGAGGACGCACCTTGCCAGGACATGCCTTGATAAACAATGGGTTGGAAGAGAACTAAGAGGGGTGAAAGGGGTGAAAGGAGAAAGAGCATGCTGGACATGCTATAAATTGAAGGTGGGACGCGTCCAGTGAATCGGTGGCGTCTTCTGATAGAGAGACATTTCGGGACTGATGGCCGAGTTTGTCACTGAGCAGCCAACATCCAGAGTAATGTTACCCGCTTGGAGCTGCTATGACTTATGAGTCCATAGGCTGTGGCAGGTTAGCGGAAAGGATAGGTAGGCTGAGGACTGCCAAGTGTTTGGGTTACATAATTGCGTAGCTCGCTTCGAGTTTCAGCTGGTGTCTTACCTGCAAACACTCGTGTTTTTGGCCAAGGTACTGCTATCGTTGAGACCTACAAACGTGCGGGAACCACGGTGCCGCCATTTGCGAGGAGAAGAGTATGTATTATGTTTCTACGCGCGTCGTTTCCCAGCACGTGACCGGATCGAGCGGTCACATGACGAACAGACGCGTCTACTCTTCGCACGGCGCGAGCTTGTTCTTAGCCTCTTGCTCCTTACTCTTACCTTTATGTTTCACAGACTCCGTTCGAAAGAGCTGAAAACTTGGAACTAGCTAGTTTTTTATGGCAGACTACCAACAGCATCTCGAATATCTCACTCAAGACGTGTCGGATGCGTTTCCGGGCAACGAGGTCTTCATCTCGCAACTCGCCACGCTCATCACCACTTACCCACCGACATTCATCCACGTTCATGACCCCACGACCCCGCGCACTACGGCTTCTGTCATACAAACGGTCCTTTCCTCACTCTCCGCCTTCGATACCACCTCGTTCTCGCCAGACACCGTTGCGCCGCAGATCGCATTCGCTCAAGTCAACGCTGTGGCATGTTTCACACCGAGACTTTTATATGACACCGTACTCAACAAGCTTGCGAAATGGCACACACGTTGGGAGGACGGATGTGCGAACTGGTCAGGTCCGGACGATGGAATACGGTACAACGATAGCCTCGATGCATTCATGCACGGTCTGAGGGCCCTGCGGACCGAGCTGCTCGAAGGAGGTGGAGACGCTACATCTTTGCGAGGTCGCAAAGGCAAGGCGAAGGCGAAAGCGGAGGTGGAGACGAAGGAAGTCAGGATGGTCTTGGTCGTCGAGAGAGCTGAGAGGGTGAAGGACTCGCTCCCAGAGTTGTTGATTCCGCTGACGCGTCTTGCGGAACTCGTGCGTCTTCCCTATGTATTGGTGTAGGTGCTCAACCTTTCACAGTCGCAGGTCGACATTACCACGATATTTCTCTCCGATGTTCAGTGGGATGACATCAAGCCGTCCCTTGGTGCAGCCCTCGATCCCTACAGGATGGTCATCTCACCGCCCACCAAACAAGGTACGGATCCCAGTACCTCAGCGACAGGACGCCCCGGCTCATGATCTCCAAGCCACTCTACAGATCCTCACGTCCTACTTCCCCACGGCGTCATCATCATCTGCACGCGCGCACGCACACCACCCCGCCCTCGCACCACTCTATGCACTTTTCATCTCCGCCCTGCACAGCGTCTGCGCCCCCTTCACATCCAACCCGCACGAGCTCGCGTACATCGCCGCCGCGCGCTGGCCCGGCTTCGTGCAGCCCGTCCTCGACGCGTACGCCGCACACCTTTCCGAGGACCCCACCGCAGAGCTCGCGCCGCCGGCGGAGGACGCGCGCATGCGCCTGCTGCGCTACTTCACGCCCTCATTCACCGCCGCGCTCGAGAGCCTCTACCCGCGCCTCACGCACGCGCGGGCGTGGGCGCGCGCGAACGAGGGGCGCGTCGGGCTCGATGTGCCGGCGAACCCGCGGAAGGACAAGGGCAAGGCGCGGGAGGTCGACGAGGGCGCTGGGGCGGCCGCGCGCGGGCTGCCGACGATGTCGAAGTTCGTGCTGGTCGCGGCGTTCCTCGCGTCGACGAACCCGCCGAAGACGGACATCCGGATGTTTGCTCGCGGGCGGGACGAGAAGCGCAAGCGCAGGAAGGGCGGGGGCACGAAGAAGACGGCACTGAAGAGTGGGCCTGCGAAGGTGTGTGGTCTTAGGGGGCTGTACATGCTCTGGCTCACTATGATTTGGACGGGCACAGGTCCCGCAGAGGCTGCTCGGTCCGATGTCGTTCCCACTTGACCGGCTCCTCGCGATTCTTGCGGTGCTGCTGGAGGAGTATGACTACGACTCGCGTGTACCTGGGCCGGAGTACACGCTCTCTGGAGAGTACACGGAGATGGAACTCTATCGTGTGCACGTAACAGGCGCAGTAGGTGTCTGGCGTACTATCACTTGACCGATAGATTGACGTGTGGCTTTCATGTAGATCACGGAGCTTGCATCGATGCGCTTGCTCCATCGCACGTCGCAGCCAGACAAGATTGACGGCCCGCCAACGTTCAAGTGTGCGGTGTCATACGAGGTGGCGCTTGCACTAGGGCGAGACCTACGAGTCCCTGTATTAGACCTCATGTGGGAGGCCGTATAGTATACAAGATATGTCTGAGCGATCATGCCTTGTCGCTCTGACTCAAGTAGATGAACATGAAAAATTTTCGCATCCTGATGTAGAAGAACACATAACTTCGACGATCTCGAGGCATGTGAGTGTGAGGGATAGATTGGTAGATGACATTAGGGGATACATAGGTATACATCCATAAACTAGATATATATATGAATAATTGATTGACCATCACGACCTGGGGAGGGTAGAGAACTAGTCAGCACATTGTTAACAACATGACATAGACTGCGCCATCGAGAAAAGATCAGACATCCATAGGAAGGTCGTAGAACCCTCATCACGCCGACCGCCCACCTTGCGCCCAGCGCACCGACCCAAAGGACGGCGGTCCGCGCTCCGCCTCGCCAATGGGTTCAGCGAGGTATGGAGGGGAAATATAGACGTTCGGTATTGGGGGAGTACTCCCAGAAGGAGGGCGCTAAGGTGGAAACTGCGAATTTCGGCATTTTTTCATCCGAGGGATGGCGCAGGAGGGACAAAGCGAGGATGGGATGCTCACCGGCTGAGTAGACATGTGTCATGCAACGAAAAGAGTCTAGAGGAGAGAGTGTGATTGTAAGCGTTGTGTTGAGGAGAGGGTGGAGCAGAGAAGAGGAAGGTCAGACAAAATGGCACTGGCAAGTACACTGTGCGCTCCGTAGAACGCGCGTCTGTTGCGAACAGACACCTCTGTTCCTCGGCATGGTCGTGTAGGACGGGGAAGAGAATAAAGTCATCACAGAAAAAGAGGGAAGGTAACGACGAGCTGGAGAGAAAAACTCACCATGGGAGGAGGCAGGACGAAGGAACAGTTGACGCGTCGGCGAAAATTTATAGGCGAGGGTGCTGACTAAGCGGACAGGACGCGGTCGGACATTGCCGAGATGGTGAGAAACGCGTCGAGGAGCGCCGGCACCACGAACGGCTCTCTGCACTCCCGCTCAATCGCCCGCATCGCCCGCTCGTGGCTCTCCCGCGCGTCCGATAATTCATCTTTGATTGCTCGTCTCCCCGCCGCTTCCCTCTCCAATAATTCGCGTAACTCTAGGCCATTTCTGCGCTCTTCCTCCAGGTCCGCCAGAACATGACCCAGGCGCCTCTCCTCTTCGTGTAGCAGTTCCTCCAGTTTATTCCGGGCGGATTCTAAATCTCTGCGTTGGCTGTGGAGAATAGCGACATCCTCAGCGCGTTTTATCTTCTCCTCCTGAAGCTGCATTTCCAACCGCTGTCGAGCGAATATCTCGTCCCGAAGCATCCCAAGCATATCTTGCACAAGTCGACGTTCATTCTCGAGATCCTCGACCGTGCGTGACTGCCGCTCTGGTATGCGTCCCTCTCCCTCTTCCAATTTGGCTGGTTTGCGTGGAGGTTGAAGTTCCTCATGCCGCGCAGACATCAGTCTGCCCTGCAGGGAGACGTTGATCTCCTGGCGCGCGTCCTCCAGTTCCTTGGAGAGTAGAGCAAGCAGTTCCTGTTCTACCTGGGCGTCCCCACTCTCCTTTCCTGTCGGTGCGACACTGCGGCCGTGGGCTTCCAGCTCTGTTCGGAGTCGCTCCTCAACGGAAAGCCGCGTCGCTCTCTCGGCCTCGAGCGTCCGGCATAGTCGCTCGAGCTCCAAGCCCTGTTTGTCGATCGTGTCAGTACTTGGCGTGACTGTCTTGTGCATCTCCTTGATGGTACTGGTTTTTCCTCGCGCCTCTTCGAGCTCGCGTGTGACTTTGGCGAGCTTCTCTTGCTCTTCTTTCAGTCTCCGCGAGGCAGACTGTTGACCGAGAGACTCGGTTCTCAGCGCAGTCTGCAGGCCTTCCACATGCTTCTCTAGTGATGAGATAGCGTCTATGATCAGCAAGAAGTGAGTCAGAAATATTACACTATTCGACGAAATACAACGCACCTGACAATGCGATGGCCTCCGTACCATCGGTAAGCGCCATTTCAGCCTTGCCTTGCAGCTTGAGCAAGCGCGTAGTGGCCGCAGCCTCCGCAGTCTTGAGCTTGTTCGTCAACATGATCTGCATCGCCTGCAGCCGGTCGTTCGCCTCCGCTAGACTCTTCATCTTCTCCTCTTGCTCCGATAGCCGGTTCTTCGCCTTCACCTCGTACTCCGCCAGCTGTCTCTTCATATTCTCCTCTTGCTCCAGTGATTGGCTCCTCGCTCTCGTCTCGAGCTCCGCGAGCTGCCTGTGCGCCTTTGCCTCATTCTCGACCAGCAGGCTCTTCAGTTCGGCCAGCTCGGCTTGAAGCGCCTTCTCCCGCTCTTCGGCCGCCACCGCGCGCTCCTTCATCTTCTGCCCGAATTGGACGAGCGCCTGATTGCGCTGTGCCGCGCGCGCGTCATCGTACACCTGTGCTGACCGTGAACTTGGGGCCGGGCTCGACGGCTGCGATGCGGAACTCTGGCGCGAGGGTGGGCGGGGGAGGGGCTGAAATGCCGGGCCCAGCGTTGCGACTGGTAAAGTGAGGTCGATAACTCCGCTCGAGGAAGAGGGTATGCTGATCGCTGGTGGTGGTTGTGCAGGCGTCGGGGTGGACATAGGCTTTGCTGTCGCGTTGCGGGGCCGAGGGGAGGTGGAAATGGTCGATAGTATAGCTGGGGTAGGTGATGGTGTCGAGGGGGTGGGGGCAGGCTGACGTGGAGGTCCTTGGAATGTAGGGTGGGCAGGGACAGCAAGCGCCGGTGAGCCGCTGACAGAAGCTGCATCGACGGGAGCAACCAAAGGGGGTTTGCGCGGCGTAAGGGATGCGGATGAACTGGGAGGGAGTGGCGTAGGGGTTGTCGACTTTGAACTGATTGACATGCTCTCGGCACTTGGTACGCGGCTAAGAGCCGATGGTTGAGCGGGTGGCGGGCGAAGGACGCTTGGCGTGAGGCTTGAAATGGTAGAAGGTGTGGTCTTTTCGGTGGAAGGTGTAATAGTCTGAGTAGAATGCGCTGCGCTTGAGAAGGATGATGAGGCGGTCGGCACGGTCCCCGCGCTCGGGACACGACGAGGAGTGCCGGGCCCCGCTCTCATAGCCGCCGGAGAAGAGGGTGGGGGGCGAGCAGCATTTAATCGTGCCTCTAGGGGAGTTGAGGAGTTCATGGAAAGCGTCTGGGAGAGTCTCACATGTGGCGGCGTCGATGGATGGCCTCCTGCTTGTGGGGTACTCGGTGACACGAGCAGGCGCTGGGCCAGAGGCGTTGTTGACTGAGCCACGGGCCGAAATATCGATCTGTCTGGCCTCGGGGATAGTGATCTCGATGTGGACCTGGAAGAGGCATGTCGAGGCGAGGAGGGAGCCGAGCGGGGACAGGTTATGATTGGTAGGAGGGTGTCAGGGATCCGAGCCTTCGACTCCTGGAGGTGGTATCTGAAACGATCTCCCATCAGTTGTGGCGCTAGAATCAGAATTGACGATTTCCGTACAGCGCAATTGAGAAGCTGGCGGAATCGTGAGTCTAACGCGACAACCATGCAGAGGGATGGCACATACATCTCGTGCCTGCTTAACTCCCTCGCAGTGAGGGACTGGATCTTGTATTCGAGGTTGTCGAGGAACTACACGCGAGGGACCAAAACCAGTCATGGTGTAAACAAGAGACAGACTATACTGGTGACCACATACCCTCTCGGCGCGGTCGAGCCAGAAGAGTTCGAGCGTGTCACCGGCCCGTCCGTCCTTATATACGTGCTGGGCTTTGGGATGAGGGAATGATATCACCGAAAGGATCGACCGAAGGTCTTGCAATAGGTCGGCGATGTCTTCCTGTGCGGTGCTCTCTACCAATCGTGCTGTGCGGCCTGAGAACCGGATGCGCACGCCGATGTCCACCATCTTCTCGCGTGCGGAAAGTGAGTGACATACGAGGGCTCGAAGAGCGAAGACTTACGATGATATCCACTGATGCAGTCTACGACGATTCATGGACGCGCTGTGCAGAGTAGATGCTGAGGAGGCCGTGACCGCGAGCCGCCCCTCGCCACAAAGTGCGAGCCCTTGCGAGCCTCGTGGCGCAGGGCCTGTACGTAATTCGCACATAAGCGCAGGAGGACAGCGCAGTGAGTCCTCGAACGAACACTGTGATCGAGCAGGCGGTATATGGCTCGAACGCAAGGTGATGTACACAGGATACATAATCCACGAGGGGCGGGTTCGAGTGACCAGCAAGGCTAGCGCTTGTCTGACAGTACTACAACCGCACCCCGAAACACCGTCACATAAGTCGTCGTCACGAACGGTCGGCGAAGTCGTTGGCCATCTTTCTCCTGTACCACCATCCCGCCGCCTCTCGCCCCATTCCTTTCGCTCCTTCATTTCTGCTCACATAGCACACACCCTCTTTACAAACGAGCTCTTTGTACCCGCCGCGCCCTCGCACGCAAATATCTTGATTCGAACGTCGCTTCAGACACGCCATCGCGCATACAACTGTATGCACCGCCTTTCCTCCTCTCAGCATGCCAATTTCTCATAATAACCTACACGCGCAGCAGCGTCTGTCTGTGTCCGTCTTCCCGTCTACCTCTTGCCGAGCTCTAGCCTACGTACTTCTGTCCCACTGCGCGGTCACCTTACAACACTCGGCCTGTGGAAAGTATGTATGATCCTGCAGAGTTTCACTGACGCGGGCTTACTGGCTTTCTGTAGGACGTAGATTGCCTTCCTCGACGTTGAACGACGGGGTCCTCTCGACGCTTGTCTTGCTTGCTTGCTCCACCTTTCTTCGTCGACCCTTCCTGGCGGCGACCGAATACAGGTTGTTCTGGCTCTGATCACAGTTTCCACCAAGACCGTCTTAGTCTACTCTTGCGCCCTCGCCCCAGAACCACAATGGAAGCCCAATTTAGCGTCGACGGAAGCTCCATAATCTTGTGTCTGCGTCTGATTCTGGACGGTCCAATTGCTCACTTCATGAGATTGGAGGACGGGAGCGAAAATTCGCGGCCTGACCTTCCTTCGGCCCACGACATGTTGCGAAAACTTGGTTTCCCTGACTCCAGTCGTCGCCGAATCATGAGAACTGGTCCGGATCACGTTCTGGACATATTTTGGAAAACCGCAGTCAACGCTGTATGTCAATTCATTTCCTTCTCTCCCGTAGCGTGCTGACGATCTCATACAGTCAATCGACTCAGCAGTCTCTCGCGCTTGTGGATCGGTAGCAGCAGCCACCCTGCAGGAGTATTCCATGTGCGTATTATCATGCTGTTATGCTTCGGCATAGAGAATTTAGACAATGCGCATACAGCCTGCGCATCGAAGTGTGCGTGAATGGCCATCGTGTCGTGCATGCCGGCCGTATTCATGTCTTGTCATTCCGATAGGTACCACCTCCCCTTGCTCGTAAAGGTTAATACTTTCGACGTCCCTGTGGTGACCCGCAACGCTACTTCCGTCGCCCACGCATTCGCCTCCGGTCCACAAGCCGCTGCTTCGCAGATCACAAATCTTGACGGCCAGACACTGACGCAAATGATCGCAGGACACGAAGCGCAACTTCGAGACATACAAGACGCGAAGAGACTGACCTGTCAGTACAGCAAGCAGGAGCGCCTCGAGATGGAATTGTCTGCTGCCCTCCAGCAACGTGATTCGAACTCGCGCTCTGCGATGTCGGGCCTCCTCACGAAACACCGCGACATCACTCTGCCAGACGGCTGGACTTTCGTCGGTACGGTACACCCCGTAGGGGTTATGTACGCTTGCTGACTTCGCGCCGATTTCGAGCAGATGCAGTGGCGATTCTCGACGCGCATGATCGGGACATGCACGAGGCGGTAGATCGTCTACGCGGTGAACGTGATGACAAAGCTCGACTCGTCCGCGAGCTACGTCTAGAATTGCACGTACAAGAGCTCAAGACACGGGAATTGCGACGAGAAGTCCGCCGACTGCGAGAGGAACGAAACACATAGATGCAGATTATCTGCCCTGCCTCTCGCGGCTTGTCGATAACCTGTCACACGCTATCTACATCTGCATGTTTTGTACCGTCTGTCTTGTTTTGTACCGTTAGCCATGTCCAATGATGTAGAGTATACGCACTGTACAGCCCATATAATGCGGTAATTGGAAGGATGCCCTAGCAGGAAGCCAACACGCTGGTTTTGTCCGGAGCTCCTCCGCTTCGTAACTCCACAAAGCTGGACCGAATTTCATCATCTATGATTCAGGAAACATGTAGCAGTGAACATAGTAGAAGGCATAGAAATTGCAATCGAAGGAGAGTTGCCTATAGGTTGGTGGGTTACCATTGACAATAGGGCAAGAGCTAAATAAGTAGCATTTAGCTCCATCGATACCAAGTTCACCGTAGCGTTGTAATAGCAGCGAGAGCGGCGACATCCGCTCTTGAGGCCAGAGCATACAGGGAACTGGTTGTTGCCGGGATGATCCCGACGGTTAACATGGCCCTGACGTTCGAACCTTTAATCCGAACAATGGTTTTTTCTTTGTCAAAATTTTCATCGGTTCTGTTCTAGCCTTAAGCCCACCACTTAGGATCGGTGAGTACATGCGCATCCTGTTCTGTTTTTTCTATGGCTTCCCAACAGAGCAGTTGATAGTGAAACGGCGATGAAGGGCCGGCACCCTCTTCCGCGAGCATGTACTTACTATGCACTCGGCGGACGGCTACAGACCAGTTCGCTTGAAGTGTAGACTAACCGCACGGAGTGTGTTCTCGTCATAGGTAGTCTATGAATTGCTGTATAGCGCTCTGTTTGGTACCGCGAGCCGTTGAGCGTGTCCACTCCGATTAGCCCACAACGGCGAGCCGAAGTGGTTCTTTGCTCCAAGTCTGACAGCACAGAGGATATCAACACCATCCCTGCCCATATACAGTCGGCGGGCGATCGACAAGCTCGGCGCCATGTTACTTGACCTGCGTCCTAATCGTCGCGGACAATAGAATACGGGCAGCGGTTCGAGCCCCTGGTGGACCCCGGAGTTTTTGTTCCCTCTTCCCCTGCCCGCTCACTTCAGCGAATCAACGTTGACACGTCCGAGGACAGGTCTGATTTTCCCAAAAAACTTCCACTCCCCTGCCATGCATCAAACGATGACTTATTTATGTCAGGCCTGAGATCTGTGACGGATATGGTCACGTCAACTTGCACGAAGTCCTCACGTCGGCTGTGGACTTTGGTTTCACCGTAGCAAGCGATCAGACATCGCAGACATCGCGACGAATGCTTCCAGGAGTGCCGGCACCACAAATGGTGCCTTGCACTCCGCCTCAATGTTGTGCAGAACACGCTGGTGCCCTTTCCGCTCTTCCTCGAGCTGACTCTCAACCGTCTGTTGTGCACTGCGCAACCGCTGCAGGTAGTCTTCCAGCAAGTCAAGAGCACCTACAACTCAGCGTTAGTGCAGGCACTGTGAACAAAGCCAAAGGCATACTCTGCATATCTATGTCCTTCACCTCGTCGACGAAGTTCGGTTCTTGCATCTGGAGCAGCCGAAGGATGGCTGCACGCTCCGCGGCACGAGTTTGCTTCAGCCGCCTTTCGAGCTCTATGACTTGTTCCACCAACGCCGTCGCCCGTGTCGACGACTCGCCCGCCGCCTCGTCCGAGTTCGCCTCCAACGCCGTGCACCGCTCTGTCAACGCACGCTCGCGTTCTGCAGCTTCCCTAAGCAAGGTCGTGTCGCGCTCCTGGACATGCTCCAACACGCGCACCTGCGTCTGCGACACGGCAAGCCGCGACCTGTCCGCCTTCTGCTGCTCGAGGGCTTCGGTGGCCTGCGAGCGCAACTTTACGACTTCATCTCGGGTGTTTCTGAGCTCGAGGGACACCACGTGGAGTGCTTGTTGCAGTCGGTCGTTTTCGGCTTCCAGGCTGCGCGTGAACGGAGATGCACTGGGAAGGACAGGTGGAAGCGGAGGTGAAGCTTGTACTGGTGGCTGTGTTGCGGTCGCAGGCGCACTGTGAGATGAAGAGGCGGTCGATATTGAGGCAAGAACAGGGCTGGACGACGATGACGCGGTTTCAAACGAAGGCATTACTGTCTTGCTTGGTGTTTGCACGAAGCCGCGGAGAATAGAGACCGGGACCACAAAATTTCCAGGGATAGTGGTCATATTTGGCGGTAAGTGATATCTTTTCGAGAGCAGGCGGTTCGTGATGAGCATGAGCGGACATGAGAGCAGAGTGTGCGTACACCGTCATGCTTCCTCTGAAACCGGAGCGTAAGATCATCGGCGGTATGACAATTCGTATCACTTACATTGAATTATCGCGTAACTTCGATGAGGTCGTCTTTTCGACTGCCAGCGAAAACGACCTCAGGAGTTGCTACGAGTGTATCAGAACGGACAACATCGGTAACAGCGTAATCCTCACGCTTCCATGGTTTGTATCCCAGAACATATTAATAGCACCGTCTGTACGCGCTTTGAATATTTTGATTCCCTTTGGTTGAGGTATCGAGAGGTTGTCGAGTGTTTTGCGAAGGAAAAACATGAGTATTTCAACATCGGGTGCTGTCGTTATGCGTGTTGCAGCTGGGCCGACAAACTCGATGCGCAAAGCGATAGTCATAGGCTTCCCAGGGTCTCCCAGCGGCCCTGCACCTTTCAGAAGAGCTTGCATGGCAGAGTTGCGATGAGTCGCAAGGTGGGAATAGACCGTAGACGGCCGAACGATTGAAGTGCCGGCTCGCGCTTGGCTGCCAAGAGTCGTCCAGTCAGTCTGCCAGATCCGCAGTGCGTACTAGAGTATGTACGAGCCAGAACGAGTGTGGAGAGTGAGAGTGAGAGCGGTGAGCAGACGGAGTATATGCACGTTGTTGACTGGACTAGACAAGAGAGTGATGGCAAGACTCAAAACTTGAAGGAGCAGAGGACGCGTAGTGTCACAGTCACGAGATCTGTGACGCGTCGCTATAAGCGCACAAGAGTCAACCTGAGGCCGCGAAGGGGCCGCAATTTCTGAATACCGAGTACTTTCAGGTCGTTCAGATTTTTTGCGCTTCATTCTGACGCGCTCAATGAACTTGCGCGTCTTCCTGGCCCTTCCCAGGGCCTGGTTGACACGGATGCAATTCGCGAGGCTTACGTTGTGGCTAGCCCAGCGCCTTTTCCAAATCGCCACGTTGCAACTCGAACTTCGATCGCCATTTTGTTTTCTTCCCCTCATCCCCATCTCACCTTTCTGACAAGTTTTTTTATCGCAAGTAAACGGAATGCCATCCATGCCGACTGTTGGTCTTCAAATCGAACTCTATAGCAAGAGCCCGACGGCTATTTTGTTGAGGGGAACCTCAGGCGGTGCAGACCCTACGGTCATAGATACCACACGAAAGATCCTACGGCATCTTGTGATCCCGTTTCCGAAGGTCGACCAGGTCTTCAAGCCTCGATCGGACGCGGATACGATCGAGCTGTTCTGGCCGGCTGCACATCCCGTGCGATCCTGTCTTGCCGTGACAACCATTCACTGCGACTGACAGCCTCGCCCTTTCGAATATCAGCATCACCGCAAGATTATATCCACTCAGATGGGAAAATTGACCCCAAAACCCTTGAGAAAAATGTCGATGTTCGTCACTCGTATATTTCTGCTTCATGGCATGAACCTAACGATGATGAAAGTACACGCGTCTCGATGTGCGACCATTCTCGTATCCTTCGTATCGTGCTCAACTTTCTTCCCGCAGGTATCTCATAAAAGGACAGGTACAGAGCATTGATGAAAGCCTCACGCCGACTCACACTGTCGAGGCTGCGAAGCCAAAACCTCCACTGCAATGCGAGGCTCCTCAATCTCAACCGCAAAGCAACACGAACGGCAACATTTTGACCCTTCCGGCCCTTCGTATCGAGCCAGTCGACTTAAGTGCTACCTCACCTTCCGCCACACGGAGCCAGTCCCACCTCCAAATCAGCGCCGTTTCGCAAAGCTCTCTCTCATACCGTCAGATCGAAGGTGATAGACCCTCTCTGTTCTCTCCCTCTGGTAATGGAATGCCAGCATCAGCTTCGGCCACCTCCGTGCCTATCGTCAAACTGAAGCCATCTTGGCTCGGGGCAGACGATACACTAGGCTCCCCGTCGACATCACTATCACCACCATCGTCATCATCTGCACCCTCGCTACCACTGCCGTCCAGTTCGTCACCGCCTTTGACCTCGCCCGGATTGACTATCTCAGAACGGGAAGCTCGAACCAAGACATTGGAGGCGCGGGAACGCGCTTTACTGGTTAGAGTAAAGGATCTGGAGACTAGATGCGCATTGGCCGAGAATCGGGTGAGGCTTGGGGTATATTATATTTGTTGCGATGTATCGCTTATCAGACGACAGGCGACTGCTCTTCAAACCAACATGGACAATTTACGTGCGGAAGAACGTGGGGCGTATGGGCGGTTGTTAACGATGCTGAGAATTGTGGATAATAGCACTCAAGAGCCGCCCGCGCGGATATCGGGTATGTCAGACTTGCTTTTTCAAAGGTCAGAGACCCTTACTGATAGGCGACCTTCCAAGCGATGCTAATGATTCTCGAGGAAGAGATGGTGCGCAACCGAACGAGACTAGAGGAGGAAGCTTCAGCGCGGCAGATCGCCGAGCTCGCACTCCAGAAAGAGCGAGAGCAGCATCAACATGTCTTACAAGATATCCACAGCGAATGTCGAGGGCCATTCGTTGTCCCTGCGCTGCTGGATGCGTTCCTTGCCTTGTCGTCAATGTCGGATCGTGTTCTGCAATAAACCATTCGATCGGCAAACATCCATCGCTATCGGCAGAGGACAAACTTACGTTGCGATGGGCACTGACCACGCGTCAGCTTGACAAGATACCGCCATGGCTGCTAGTTGAGTGCACGCTCCCTTCGCATCCTTCGTAAGGCAGTGGGGATGCGTGCGTATTGTCAGTACCTCAGTGATCGACGTCACTTTTTTCGATGTCCGAAATGTATGCTCGGTGTTTACTGTCTTCCGCGATGCATGAGCCTATGCCGCGGCTCCGAGTCGAGGATGGGCGCTAATAGCCAAGATTTGAAGCTAAGGTAGGATTGCTTCAAGTTGGTGTACTTACTTGGTGTACTAAGTATACTTACTTTGACTCTGACGATAGGTGGGGTTGGTGTTGACACAAACGTTGAAGCTTTGGTCCCTTCGAGATTGAAGTTTGAACATTTGCTATGTCCGAGGGCCGAGTTGTATCACCGCGCCGGTTAGAAGCGGTCAGGCTCGCGCGGCGATCCAACTTCTCGAATCTCGGCTCTTCGAGACAACGTTGAGACAAGGTGCGATGGTCCCGGTGTGTATTGATGTGTGCCGTTATTCACCTGCTCTGTGCTGCATTAAACGAAGAGTCTCCGACGAACTCGGATCCATTTCCTAGGCCTGTTCATTGACATTCCGCGGCTGAGCTCAGCGTCTAGCGCGTCAACTTTCAAGGCGGAAATAGCACACGGAAGCATAGTCACAGGTCACCAGTCACTTGCGTGCGTAGTTGTCGGGGTCTGAGACTGATGAGATGCTGGAGCATGACTTCCTCTTGAAGATCAAATAGCGATGGCTAGCATCCGCGGACCTTCTATCTCACCGTTCAAGTTATAAAATCATCAATTGCCTCTAGTTGCCGCCCCTGTTGACTGGAAACCGATCTCATTTACAGGGACTCGTGTCATACCGGAGCCCAGTAAAGTAAGTTAGCTCAGCCGCAGCGTGTCACAGCCTACTCGCTTCTCTGCGCGCAATCATTCAAGTAGCTTCGACCTGCAACCCCTAAGTACTGGATCAACTCGCATCACTTTTACCCCATTACATCTTAGGATCAAGACTAACGGCACTATGTCTGAAATTCTCCCTGCCCGCTCTATGCCTCTGGAGATCATTCCAGACGATGTGACGCTTGCCCAGTTCATGCTGGATCGCAGTCACCCTTATAGGCCGACGCGTCCAGCAGGGGTTCCGTGGCTGATTGAGGAGAGTACTGGAAGAGCAGTTGCGCTAGAGGAGGTGAGTTCCGTGTACTCTTCATGCCTTCACCAGTCTTAGTTTTTGTAGATTCGTGAGCGTGTCTTTGGATTGGCAAACGCGTTGAGTTTCAAGTACGGCATAGGTACGTTCCTCCCTGAAATCTTATTTGTACTTCTGCGACACTTCGTGTTCGCCATAACCCTTGAATGACCCTTCAATTCGGTCCATGTTCATTCGTGTTTCGCCGACACCCTCGATCCCTTCTCCTCTGTCATACAGCCACTGACCGCTCTTTCCTTTGTAGGGGAAAATGATGTGGGTATGTAAAACGCTTTTCATCGTGATAACGTCAAGACTAATAGCAATTGGCTGTCGTAGTCTCCCTGTTCAGTCCAAACCATATGGGTGAATGAGTAGTTGGTAGTATTTCGGAGAGACATGACTCAACCTCTCCCTAGACTATGTTGTCGCTGTCTGGGCGGTTCACAGATTAGGCGGGGCGTTGACGTACGTTTCCTTCAAACTTTCGACAAAGTTGTAATAGACTAATCGACACACTAGACTATCCAACCCCGCCTTTATGGCTGACGAGCTGCAGCACCAGCTCATCGAAACCAAAGTGAAGCTCGTCATCGCGCACTCCTTGTCGCTCGAAGTAGCGCATACGGCCGCAGCACTATCAGGCATTAGCTCAGATCGTGTTGTTATTCTTGACGACGCGGAAAAGCCAGGCACGTTGACTGTACCAAGTCTGATCCGCGAGGGCCTATCGCAAAAAGCGAACTTCGTCGAGCGGCGCTTAGCTCCAGGTGAAGGCAAGACAAAAATTGCGTTCTTCTGCTTCTCAAGCGGAACCACCGGAAAGCCTAAAGTTTGTTCTCTATTTCTTGATTTTACGCGCATTTTTAGAAACCTAACGGTATTCCCAGGCAGTAGTCATCCAGCATTACGCGCCCATTGCAAATATTCTTCAGCTTGCACTCCACTTCAGGATTCATGAAGACTATGCACCATGGGATCAGAGGAGGAATCGTCCTGGGGATGTTCATCTGGCCTGTGGGTACCGGTGTCCGTCGTCCAAGTGTGCCCTCTTACTGAAATGCAACGTCGTTCAGGCTTGCCTTTCTTCCGTGAGCGACGCTGTTCATAATTGATACCATTCTCGAGCTGACTGGCTAACCCGTTCGTACAAGACGTGTACGGATTGATTTTCTCGGTAAGATTCCTTCTTATTGGACTTTCTCGGATATGCTAACGACTGCTGCAGGTGCATTACTACATCTTCGCTGCTGTGAGTGATTATTGGCAGGCATCTTGTCTGAGATGGGCTGACCAAGTCTCGGTATTTGATATACTAGATGTCGCTTGTCGTGGTGCCAAAATTCACATTTAAGGGTATGCTCGAAGGCATAGTCCGATACAAGATCACACATCTTGCGTAAGGCTGCGTCTGATCCCTTCGATGTCCATATCTAATCATGCGTCTCCCTGGAAGCCTTGTCCCACCACAGATCGTCCTCCTTTGCAAGGTGAGTCAACCTCACAGCGTTTCCTTTGTTCATGGATCTCACGTGAATGCAGTCTCCTGAGACGAAAAAATACGACTTGTCGTCGGTCCGCGTCGCGGGCTTCGGAGCAGCGCCAGTGTCCGCTGAGCTGACCAACCAGCTCATTGCTGTGATACCTCAAGCAGTAACAGGCCAAGGCTTCGGTTCGTTGTGCTCTCACATATGTATGACAGGCAGAAGGCTCACCACAGGATCGATATCTCAGGCATGACCGAACTCGCCACACTGACACTCATGGCAAGTACCGATCCTAAGAGCGTCAAAGACGAGGTATAATCATTCTGCGAATCACAGTTCCCTCTTGAAGCGCGACATGGAATACCAGGCAGTGCAGGGCGACTCATGCCGGGATGCGTAGCAAAAGTCGTCAAATCGGACGGCACGCTGGCAAAGCGTGGAGAGCCGGGTGAATTTGTCATCAAAAGCCCGTCGGTAGCTCTAGGGTACTTCAACAATCCCACTGCGTGAGTGTTCTTGAGACTTCAATCTCATTTGATCTCTCAAATAAATTGTATAGGACGGCGGAGACTTTCGTCGATGGGTACGTGTTTGTTTCCTTCGTCAAAATTACATATTTAATCCTGCATTACCAGTTGGGTGCGCTCTGGTGACGAAGTCATTGTCGATGAAGAGGACAACTTCTTCATCGTCGATCGTCTCAAAGTATGTCTCTCTTCCTCTTCCCGGATCGTCAGTTCCGTGAACCTACATCTTCGCAGGAACTCATCAAAGTTCGTGGATTCCAAGTCGCGCCTGCTGAATTGGAGGCCCACCTTCTCGCTCACCCGAGCGTGGCCGATGCGTGCGTCGTCGGTCTGCCTGACGAGTACAGTGGCGAGGTGCCATTGGCATTCGTTGTGCGCCAGCCCAAAGTAGCTAGCGCTAACCCTGAAGATCTGCGGGCGGAAATCAAGAAGGTGAGACGGAATCCCTGGTTTTGTCAAACTTCGCACCCATTGAAGCGGCTTTGGATCAGTACGTCGCGGACACGAAGGTATATTACAAGCATCTGGTAGGAGGGGTTGAGTTTGTCGACGAAATCCCCAAAACGCCCAGCGGAAAGCTGCTCCGGCGTGTACTGAAGACTCGCGCGAAGGAGATATTGGCGGAACGAGCTGCTGCTGTCCACACGAAGCTCTAGTTAGCTACGAGGTTATGGCACTGTCAGTCGACACTAGATGAGCATGGCTGAATTGGCATCTTAAAACCCCACCACTTGCGCTTGCTATTCACACTAGGTGGCGGATCGTGAG
The DNA here is from genome assembly GCA_022160305.1 of Artomyces pyxidatus. Lineage (NCBI taxonomy): Eukaryota > Fungi > Basidiomycota > Agaricomycetes > Russulales > Auriscalpiaceae > Artomyces > Artomyces pyxidatus. The sequence goes on from MU277191.1 coordinate 735,603, forward strand.
CGAAAGGCGTCAGATAGAATTGCGTGTACAAGTCCGGACGTTCACTTCTTCCCCTTCCTCTCTTTTCGTTTCCTCCCAATGAGCGATCCAAGGTTTGGATTCGGAGCACTGTCTGCTTTGTTGGTTCCTTTCTTGGGGAGGTCACCAGTTCGTCGCTGTTTTTTGAGCGGACGTTGCTCCGCCAAGGCCTTCGGAAGACTGAGCTTCTCCCTGGGTTTTACGCCCTCCACTCCCTGAATGCATCGTAAGCACATGTAGCAAACCGGTCGAAGAAGTTTCAGGACTCACAGCTGCCTTCGCCCCACGCTGATGGGCTGCCCGCCTCTGCACCACCTGCACATTCTCTATCGAAAACTCGACGATGAGAGTACCCTTCGCCTTCCTCCCGCCCCCCTCTAGCTCTTCCTTTATCCGCTTGATCCGAGTCTCCGAGTCCTCGCTCTTTTTCTTCTTCTCCGCTTCCAGCAGATCTTCGAGCTCGGCTTTCCACCACTCCTCGAACAGCGGCCCAACAGCAGAGTTGTTGTTCGTCCACCGCAGCACGCGGAGCGCATCGGCATGTGTGTTCAGCTCGAGGAATCCGTACCCCTTGCTGCGACCTTTCCCGGTGACGGCGTCCACCCGCTCGGGTTGCCGCACGATCTTCGCCTGCTTGACACCCGTCGGCCTCCCGGATTTCTTGGCTTTGGGTGGTTCCTTCTTCGATCTGTCGATCGCGTCTGCACGCTGCTCGTCTTCCGGAGCCGCAGCCGCGGCCTTCTCTTCTTCGGTGAGACCCTCGCGAACGTCCTTCTTGACGTCAGCCTCGAACGCTCGCATAGCGTGGATACCGAGCCGCTTCAGCATGCGCTCCGTTACGAATATGGGAATTTGCCGGATGCTCAAGCGTGTCTTGGAGACATAAAGCGCGGGATTTGATCGTAAGAGGGTACGACGCGCGTTGAATGAGTTCGACCGTTTCTCGAGCTCTACGGGGGACAGCGTATCGGCAGCGGGTGTGTTTGGTAGTATGACTGAGAGGTAGAGTGTCAGACTTAAAGGAGATAGGTGGCATTCGGATTGACCATACGGACCTCCCTCGCGGAGAAGATACATATTGCGCTTGTCGGCTTTTTCTCTCGCCTTCTCGCCTGCTTCCTTGAGTTTCCCGGCTTCGGCTCTTGTTACAGCCCTTACCACATCCAGAGTCCGTCCATGTAAGACCAGGTTCTGGGCTGACAATGCAGATGGATCTGGGGTTAAAATTGAAGGCATCGTGAAAGGATTCTTCTTGGGCTGCGGACGAATCGGTTGTCAATACCTTAAACGCATTCGATCACTTGGCGCACTCACTGCGTCGGCGTGGCCTACTGTCTCAGCGCGCAGAATTTCGCTCTGCTCAACTGCCTTGTCCGCATCTTCCTTGTTCCAGAAGCATGCAAACCCTGTACCCCGAGAACGGCCCATGACTGGGTCCATAGTGATACGTGCATACCGCAAGGGGCCGAAGGAGCGGAATCTGGGGAGAGATAGGTCATGGCTCGTAGTGAGAAGATGGATAAACATACAGTGTGCGCAGCTCGTCCTCGGTGGCCTCGAATGGGATGTTCCTAACGAAGAGTGTGGTCCCAGTCTCCGGTGGGGGAAGAGCCGGCTTCGTCGGCTCGTCCTCGTCACTCCTGTCGTCGTCGTCCTCATCCCCGGACTCCTCTTCGCTGCCTTCATGCACACCCAACGCGTCCTCAGTACCTTCCTCTTCCTCCCCTTCCCTGCTGTCTTCGCTATCCGACCCACTGTCCTCTTCCTCAGCGAGCTTCTTTTTCTCCTCTTCCCATTTGTCCTTGCTCCAAGCCCAATCGACTGCGATGACACGCTCTGCACTTGGCTTCTCTGACGCGCCAGCATCTCCCTCGTCGTTCCCCTCCTGGGCCTTCAATCTCTTCTTCTCCTCTCGCCTCTCCTTTTTCTTCTTTTGCTTGTCCTCGAGCAACCCTGCTGCGTACCCCGTTTGCAGTTTCATCCCGTTGCACCCCTCCATCGCTTTCTGCGCCTCGTTCCTGCTCCACATCCAAACAAACGCGTATCCTCGTCCACGCGCGGCGGGCTGTGCCGAAGAACCCTCCTCCATCTTCACGTCCCCATCCGCCTCGACTTTGGGTTCTGTCTGCGGTATGTGGATGGAGTGTATGGGACCGTAAGGAAGGAACACGGCGCGTAGATCTTGCTCAGTAATGTCAAAGGGTACGTTCCGAACAATGAGTCGATTCGCTCGATTTGGTGCTGCCGACTTGTCTTTCCCAGCCGACTTTGGTGTTTTTGCAACAGTTTCCAGACGATTCTTCAAAGATACGGATAGAAATGATCCCTTGAAGACGCGTGCGTGTAGTTTGGAGACCGCGTCACCCGCCATGGCAGGGTTAGAAAACAGGACATGGGCTGGCTCTGCTATCAGCATTGCGACGAGTAGATATGTACTCGCGACGCACCGGTAGAAGGATCCTTTTCCCCATCTTCCGTCTTTATTGGCCACTCCACTTGTTCAGCACCAGCATATTTGCGAACCTTCTTCCATAAGGATTTTGAGTCGATCGAGGACGGCAAGCCTGAAATGATGACGGTCCGAATAGCTAGAGGATCTCGGGGAGCAGAGACTACACGCGGTTTTGAATGGGCTTTTTGAGATTCTGCTACAGCAGTTGCGCCCTTTTCTTTTTTGTGAGGCTGCGGCAGCTCCGGTGAGTACTTCTTCAGCTGTCAAAGAGTTCCTCGCACACCTTGGTCGAAGCCCATGTCACCCGTAGTCCACGCCCGTTGAGTGCAATTCCTTCCTTCTCGATTGTGTCGAAAGCGCTCTGAGCGTCCTCCTTTATCGCAAAAGAGACGTAACCGACGCCCTTGGACACGCCCGTCCCTTGCTCGAGAACGACGAATGCCGACCGCACCGGAGCGATATCCGAGAACAACGTCTGTAGGTCTGTTGATGTCGCATTGTAGGGAAGATTCGAGACAAACAAGGTCGATCTTGTTCGAAGACTTGTTTTAGCAGAATCTACAACGCGAAGAATCCTGCAAGACGTACCCGTGGTATTCGGCGGCGTCTTCCTCGCCTCGATCCTTGCGTTTCCCGAGCGACGACATACCGATGTGTACTTTTACAGCTTACTAGGTGTAATAAAAGCAACTGAAGGTGTCATGCAGTACACGCCGAAACTTTGAGCTGAAGTCACCGCCGCAGCGAGCGAAAACACGAAAGTACGGTCGGTGCGGCCGGGCCGTCCGGCGTTCGCCGCCCCGGGCGCTTGCCGCGATCCGTGCGACTTTCTCCCGAGTCCCTCATCCTCGACGATTCCTCGTGCTCAATCCTCACATGCTTTACATTGACAAGTCAGAGACAAGATAAAAGTAGGTGTGCGTTATTGGGTGGGCATATCGGATATCGGTGGAGCTGAGTGCAGTAAATATAGCCTTCCAACAATCTCCATGGGATCATATATACGTCTCGGGCGCCGTTACAGAGTCGTACATGTGCTTTCCTGCGGGCGGCTGCGGTCTTTTGCATGCTCGGAAGGGAGGATGGGATTCTTTTTATGGTGCGCGGCTTCTAAACGCTTTCTTCGGAGCATTGGCCCACCAAATTCGGCCGTCGCGAGCCGTTGCTCTCTGATCGAAGTGTTATCGACGACGACCGCACGTGCTGCATGGAGCCGCCCCTCAGCAGTGTTCAACATGGCGACCTGGTCACAGTATACATTCTGAGACAACGGAACAGAGGTCTGCATGCACTCGATGCTGAGCACTGGTGTTGAGCCCGAGGTCTATTGATAGCGGGCCATTGATAAAGGCCAGTGCACCATGATGTTGCGTCCGAGTCTGCCCCCTTGGTCGTCCCCCCGAAGCATTCGCAATGGTCTCAAGCGTGTTCACCCTCGCCACCGCCGCCGCTGCGTTTGTCTTCAGCTCGGTGCAAGCTGCCCCGCTCAGGAGGCAGAGCATCACCTCTCTCCCCAAATCAGAGACCACGGTCTACCAGCCGTTCGCCTACTATGCCAGCGCGAGTTACTGTGGCGCTACCTCTACTCTGGCATGGGACTGTGGAGGTAAGTAAAGTTGATTGTTTCTCTTATCTCTCGGATGCTGACACTCAGTTGGCAGCGGCCTGTGACGCGAATTCGGGATTCCAGCCTGTCGCCTCCGGTGGCGACGGAGACGGCACTCAATACTGTGAGTCAAAACTCACCTCTGAATATATGAAGACACAACTTATAGAACATCAAGGGTTTGTCGGATATGATCCTCATCAGGATACCGTCATAGTATCGCATCAGGGCACCAAGCCGCTTGAATTGTGAGTGATATTCTGTCAATTGCGGAGGTTACCTTATTTACTTTCTTGAAAGTCTGTCGGACTTGACCGATGCCAAGTTCTTCCTGGCGAGCCTGAACGAAACGCTCTTCCCCGGCATCGATTCTGGTGTGGAGGTCCACAATGGTTTTGCGTCCCAACAAGCATCGTGAGTCCATAAGTCAACATTGTATCAGGGGCCATCGAGACGACCTGTGCATAACACAGGACTGCCCCTGCCATCCTGGACGCGGTCAAGACGTCTCTCTCGCGGTTCAACACGAGGTCGGTGACTCTGACCGGACATTCACTCGGTCCGTAATTGCTTCCGCTACTTGCCATCAGCACCTATACCGATCTTCGTTATCTTTCAAACATCACAGGCGCCGCACTCTCGCTACTGGATACCGTGTTCCTGTCTCTGAACCTCCCAGAGGACGTTGCGTTGAGCACCATTGGATATGGCCTCCCACGCGTGCGTCCACTTTGTTCTGCATGCTCACATTTGGATCCTTGTGATTGACGCGTACCAAACAGGTCGGAAACCAAGCCTGGGCTGATTACCTCGACGCAAACATCCAGGTGACACACATCAACAATCAGGAAGACCCGGTACCTACATTGCCCGGTCAGTTCCTCGGCTTCCACCATCCGTCGGGCGAGATCCACATCCAGGATACGGGCGTATGGGATGTGTGTCCAGGTGAGCAGTTCGTTGTATACCGCATATTCGTACGAGGCGCTTATGTTTCCATGGCGATGATCAGGCCAGGACAACCCGTCGGACCTCTGCATTGTCGGCGACGTGTCGAACGTGTTTGAGGGCAGCATCTCGGACCACGACGGACCTTACGACGGCGTTACGATGGGCTCGTGCTGAAGCACCCCTAGGCTCACGCCATTCAAGTCTACTCATGACTTACATGACTCATACGAGAGAAGGCAGGAAGAATGTGTTGTACGTTTGATCGATTGTTCCGTAGAGTCGTGATGGAATAGCACCTGTAAAATAGTAGAATCAAGGGGATTGGATCACCATTTTCCTGTGCGTGACATTGTCAGAAAACTCGCTGCACCGCAGTGTCCACGAAATTCACTTTGTAAGTGCGTCAGTCCTGTCTCTGTCATCGACAGATCGCACAGGCACGACAAGAATTTACATCCGGCCCACAGCATGATAAGGCACATGTTCTTCTATAAATGAGTGAGAAACCGATATCTGGATATCTGACTGACTTCGCATGGCGATCCATGTGCTTGGAAGTTGTGACCTTTCTGGACAGAGTCGATATTTCCAAAGAATTCCGATGGCAATGTGATTGGTATCCCGGCGCATAACAAGCCTGGCAAGAACGAATGCTGGATCTTCCGGCGCCATGCTAGCACTTTCCCGAGGTGTGCTAAGTGAAATCAGTCAGATGCTTCGTAAGTACAGCTGGATGGCGAAACGCAGCTGAGTAGAGACAGTACGGATTGAGACTGGATGAGAGAGAGAAATGTAGGCCGCAGATGGAGGTGCGAATTCAAAAGCACCCTAAGTGTACAGGCTAAGCAATGGGACAAGACCAGTCGAACAGATACGATAGTACACTCTCATGAAAATATAAGAGGTCTCACCGCTGGAGTGGAAATGGTATTCCCGTCGACAAACATACCAAGAGACCATGCGCATCGGAGCATAGTAGTACGTCGATTATGTGAAAGGTAGCAGATCCATTAGAGCAACTAGACAGATATACCTTGATAGACAGCGCAAAGACTGCCACGAGCAGTATCAACGAGGATTACCGGTCTTGAAGGCAGGCACCAAGCTAGCAGCCGGCCGATGAGATCTCGAAGCAGCAGGCGTCGGTGGGCCCCGGTATGTGAAGGCGATGTCGACAGGGAGCGAAAGGCAACAACAATTGAATCGACCCCTACGTAAGATGTACCCAGCCGAGAGGATGGGGTCCACGTTTCTGTGGTAATTCCAGTTTGTATACTTATCATGTACACATTTGTCGACATCTTGCAATCTCAGGACCATGGACAACCCCGCTCTCTTGCCAGATGGTACTGAAGGTCCAGGACGAACAGAGTAGCCAGTCGTGAATTTACCTCGCTGGAGGCCCGACGAGGTCATCGGCGTGATTCCATGGGTAATACGAGCAGAATGAACAGCATCAATGTTTGAATTTGCCCACAGTCAAGTGTCCAGGAAAAGCTGAGGGTAGCATTGGGGTAGCCGCTTGGCTGCCAGCGCGCACCGCACGCGTCATTTTGACTTGATACCTGAGGCGAGGACCAGTGAAGCGTCGGAAGGTCGTGCAAAGATCCACGTACAGATAGATGTCACCATCACCAATCCTACGGCTTGGAAGAACTGCAGCAAGCATTGTATTCGAGCCGGGGGACTCGGTGAGGGGATTTGAAATCTTTCGACTGAGCTACTTATACGCCGCGGACTGCGCAGCCAAATTATCCTCGAGGCCTCCAAGAAATTACTGAGTCTCTTTGTGTTGTAAACAAGTAACAGTTGATGCCGAGAATTGAGGACGTTGTGACGGTGTAGGGCCCGCCGTTGATGCTGGCCATGGAGAAGATGCGTCGGACTGTCGTCGGGCTGCGGACAAGTCGGCGATAACGCAGTACTATCTCCGACTTAGTGATGCGCAGCTGAAGATGAGTGTGAAGGCGGGCCTTCCTCAAAGTCGTTGTATTGACTATCCCATAATGATGCGACTCGACGAATAAATACAGTCCGTACACTGAGTGTTTAATTAGCACTCCAGCAGCAAATGCAAAGGCGAGGGGTCGCGGGGAAAGCTGATGGAAGGGGTACGGTGGCGCTGGGGGAAGAAGGAGAACCCCGGCCCTCTACGGGCACGCCGTGTCATGAATACAGTAATGTATATCGGCAAGAACGGGTATGTAGCAGTGGATAAGTTAGGACTTGATAACAACAGAGGTGGCTCTTGTACAATGTGTGTGGATTAGACATAGTCGTCGCGCTTGAACGACGGGGTGGCCGCTGGGTGGACCTTCATGACGCCCATTTCGTGCGTCCCGTCGTACGGGCCATCAGTCATCTGAAGGTCATCACTGAGTGAGTAGATATCACCCAGAGTCGTGAGACATACGGAAGTGACGTCTTTGCTGATGAGGACGACGTTTGGTCCCTGCGAGCGGTAAGTTAGTCATTGGCTCAATCAAGTGCGTGGGAGCACAGAAACGCACTGGTCCACGTCGTTGTACGTTGACTGATGGATGATTGTCTTGAGAACCCATTGTTGTCGCGCCATTGGTCTCCCATCCACCGCGGGCATTCAAGTTCGACATCAGACTGTTCGTGTAAAGCTTGGAAAGAGGGAGATTGAAAAGAAGGTGGCTGCGAACAAAACGTCAGGTTAGTCTTCACGGACGGAGCGCAGAGCGTTGCTTACTAGTCGCTTTTCTGTGGGGAAGTTGTGAGCACTGCGCACAAAAACAACGAGAGAACGGATCACGTACACTAGCGAGGAAAAGGATGACATCGACGGTTGCGATCAAGGCCGTAAGGAGACCAGTCTGGACGGTCACTGCGGCACTCTCAGTATCCGAGGCAAACTCGCCGGGAAGATCGGGACTCACGTCGCACAATTCTGTCGATGATGTCGTCGGTTGCGACGAAACCGGTCCGCTTGCCCTTCTGTAGTCGCGGCGGTGGTAAGTTCCGGAAGTCACTGCGATGGCAGTACTACATACCAGGTACCACACAAGGATGGCGGTAATGAGGATGTCCGCGACGGCAGCGCAAACAAGCCAAAGGACGACGACGCTCTGGAAGTGCTGGAAGTCAACGAACTTGTGCCACCAGTTGACGGCGATGGCTGAGCCCAATGCTCCACCTGATCGATCACGAGGCATGTAAGTCTCCGGGTAGCATGTGGAAAGGTGACGGCACGCACAGAATGATGCGACGGCCAAGACTGAGATGAGTGCGGATACCCAAGTGTAGCCCGTGAGGCGCTTGACACGGTATGCGAAGAACAGTTGCACAGAGCAGGAGATGATGCCCTATGGAGTTGATGCGTCAGCATCAAGGAGGGCGCTCCAAATGAAGCACGTACGGTCATGGCAGGGTCTATACATTAGCGTGGAAAAATCAGAGACGTCCTGTAACGGTCATTTCAATTATAGCGCACCTGTGTCGAAGACTGTAGGAAGAATATTAGTACGATTCAGGGCTGCAGTGAATTTCGAAAAACGTACGCCACGATGCCGTTGCCAGGTAGTCAACTTCACCTGGAGACAATCCATTCAGTGTCGCACATGGCACAAGTCAAAGCCATATACTGACCGAAGTGTTTGACGAGGTAGTCGTAGAGGGTGGCGGCGGTGAAGGCGGTGTCAACAGAGTCCGCAATGAAGAGGTATGCGACCTTGATTGCGAGTCAATATACATCGCAACAGAGAAGGCGTCGCGACGCACGAAGAGCTTTATCCACATGGCATCACTGCTGCGTATTAGCATTGCTAGTGACGAACCCCCGGGGAGGCTACTCACTTCTTGTATGTAGTCAGATAAACGAAACACTGCATGAACATGAACCCGTAGAGGATCAAGTTCAGCATCATGCCCACAATGAGCGCGCCAACACTGAAAATTGAGGGGTCAATACAGCAGACATCTGGGATACACCTGCGACGTACGCTGAGCCGATATCCATGATTAAGGTCTTGCGGTCGTCACTCGTAAGATTTCAGTCGGCTGTCTAGCAGTCGACGAAACGAAGATTAATATAAGGTGAAGAAATGCTGAGGAGGGAAATGGGCAGCATACGCACCGACGGCGTTTTTATATGGGGCTATGATCCGCACGGGAGCAACGCGTGGCTGGCAAGGCAATTGATGGGGGTGGGCGCCTCTCGTGTGGTGCATCGAAGAGGGATCGGCCTGATATAAGTACTAGACTGCATGCAACGGGAATCTTAGGCGAGGGATGAGATTGATGAGCGAGCGAAGCCAGTGGCACCGCTATGTGCACAGCTCGGCCGGGCAGTGATCCGATTGTTGGACACGAGGACTGCTGCAGAGACGGCGACCTGACTCCAGGGCGTCGCCCCCTCCTCGCCTGCCGCTTCTCAACATGAGAATATGATAGGGGGCGTCATTTCCCACATACGATCCACAAGCTTGCACAGGACAAAGTACGACGGGGAACAGCATTGATAGACAGCTCTCCATGGATTGCTACCCCGACGATCAGCATGTGCTGTCATATCTCGAGCAAAGACTCACTGAGCGTGGCACTTTCTGCGCTCGCTGTTTCGGAGCGCATTTTTCCATACAGGATATGTGCGGCTTCCGCCGCCCGCCGCCGTGGACGATAGAATTGCAGGTCCATCCAAGGTCCATCATGGACAAGTCAGCCTGTTACCTTGCAAGGAGACCAGTTGAAACATCAATGATGCATCTCAAGCTCTGATACGGCGATGGCGATACCGATCTTCGGGCCAGACCGCTGTAGCTCCGCATCTACGGTATGAACTCGTACCTAGCAATCGAACGTCGCGCGAGCAGTTTCAAGAGTCGAAACGAGTTGGAAACGAGAGGTTCTTTGTTCGACAACGTCCAACGGAGTCCACGACTGCTCCACGACTTTTCCTAGGGAGATGCATTACATAATCTGTCCAAGGGGTCCTCGCCGTACGCGTCCTTGCTCCTATCCTATCCCTCCCCCTCGCCTGATTCAGATTGTAATGATCCAACGGCTTCGAGGTACCAAAAAAAACACCGGTAAGAAGAGCATGTGCACAAGGAACTCGTCGCGGCATCGGCACTGCGCTCATGAATCTCGAGATGTGCCTCGCGCGATGGGAACAGAGAACTTGGAAGTTACAAAGTCTGCGGCTCCGGTTCTCCTTCCTGAAGATACGGCACTCTGATCACCTCTTATCCCCGTTCGCAAGTTTCCCTAGGCTCCGTCTTTGACGGTAGGGGACTCAGGAGGCTCGCGTCGCGTAGCGAGAACCGCTCGTTCAAAGCGCCGGCAACATGTGATAACTCAGGACTCATGGTCAGGCCCGCCCAGCGTGAATACGAGGTCATCTCGACGATACGGATGCTGTCTATATTGCTGCTGATACAGGATGCAAGGACTGCTTATCCCGCAAAGAAGCATGGTAACTTCCTGACGTTGTCAGAGCGTCTTCCTCCGAGCCTTGTTGCAGTTGACGCTTCCAGAATGCCGCATCCTACCAAGACTCGTACCACGATCGCGCCTCGCCTGCCTTCTGTTTCTCAGACGGTGGTGCTCATCAAGAGGGCCAGAATGCGGCGGAGCGCAATGTCGAAGCACCGTCCTGTCTGCCTATCACCGACTACCGCCCCCACCGACGCACATCAGGCATGGGAACAGCCGAATGCTATTTCCCGACTCATCGGACTTACCAACTGTCATTGCGGGGTACCAACTGCTGCTGGAATTCCTTCGAGATCAGTGGATTCCAGATACCTCGCTGCCTTCTCCTCGGCTGGATAGGCCTGTCGATGACCCGTGCCCGCCGCCGAAGCTGGGAATACCAATTTCCATCATTTGCCCTCCCATCTTCCCCGGGCGCTCGAATCGTTCTCTGCCGAGTCATCAACGGCAATCTCATCTGGCCTTCTCCAGAGTAGCAACCTCAGTGGCAAGCGCCCACCTCGTTCGGGCCCACGGGCGGCGGGCAACAGTCCGATGGTACTCGTGCGCAGTCGCTCGGGCGCATTTCGCAGGATCAGAATGGAAGATGCTCGGCGCCTCCCCTAAATGCAGCTGCTACGATCTCCTTTACCATCACGCTGCGCCCATCTTACGTTCAAGTTCCTCGCAGTGACTGGGACTCCCAAGTTTGCGTTGTTCAGCTATTGTAGCTCGGTGTAACTCCCACGTCCACCCCACTGACCCTGCATAGTATTCATTGTGGTCGATCTGCGCTCGCCCGAAATAGTGCGCGGACAAGACGGGGGGGCGCGTCATACCGCGTCGCCCGTCCCTTATCCCTATCGGTGCGTACGTAGAGTTCGTAGGTCTTCAGTGTCAAAGTCGCGCGCGCATCGGCTGCGTGATACTGCGTCAAGCTTAAGTGCGACTGAGAGTCGGCTATCCAGGAATGCATCATTTTCCGCTTTGTACTTACGAGAATCGAATGACAGTTTCTGTCATCGTTTGGGGTTGCCCTAGCTATGCCTACCATGCGCATATGCTACGATCTGGCTCCCCGCAACAGGCAGGAGAGCAGACCAGGTTGCAGTTGCCCGATCACAGAGTCCCTATGATTTCCGAGCTCAGATTATGGAACCGGGACCTGGTGCGCCCGCCGCTCGCCTTGCATTGCATCACTTTTCGACAGGGACAATGGTATGTCCGCTCGGCAAACTTGCCGACGACCCCGGCGCCCTCCAAACATCTGACTTCTCTGCGTGCCACAGATTGATACCACCGGCTAAGTACCTCTACAGGCTTCAGGACCTGAAGTCTCTGGACAGCCGTGTCGGTGTAGATTCTATCTGATCGCGCGGTACTCGCTACAGCTGTTCCTGGAATCCGAGATTCGTTACACGATTTTTGTTCAGTGCTGAGTAGAGGGCCTGGCCTGAGGTGCGCGATGATCGTTGATTCGGGCAATCGTCTCTTGATGCAAAGCCAGGACTGCGTCGATCGAGCCCGGCGACCTAGCGCTTTACCCGGCGGAACAAGTCTTCAAGGCCCGTAAAGACGCGGTGAACCATGGGCATGCAATCTTCTGCGTGCTATCAAGGTAATTTCTCTCCCGCAAGGATAGTCGGCAAGATAGCGTACTGGGGTCGCTTAGGTTGAGTGTATCCGAGCGCTACGCTCACGGTGAAGAGGCGGCCGCTGGCTGACGCTGAGCTTCGTAGCGCGTAGGTATGCATCAAGATCTGCTAACGATCTGCCTCCGTCTCAGCCATCTGGGATCTGAAAACCCACGTGGATGCTTGGATTTTCGTCTCACTTTGTAAGCTGCTCGCTCACTCATTGTTCTCCGTGATCAGGCCGCGCAAGCCAACGTAAGTGCGCACTGCGCGCCCGCGTTCTTATTCAGTACACTCGCTCATTTACTCTTGTCATCTCACGCGAAACCCATGAGGGCTAATGGAGCTATGCAGCGCCTGCAGGCTGTGATAAACTTTTCAAATTCAATCTCGCCATCAGAGGCAAATCAGAGGGCGGCAACTGGTCGCATGGTGATCCCCGTGTAGACGCCCGAGTCGCCCGACGCCCAAGCTCGCCCAAGTAGACTCGGAAGATGTAGTATGATATCATGTCCACCAGCGGCCGATCGCGGCAGAGCAGTGGCTGGACAATAGTGGACAACTTATGGGGGTGCTCAATTCTTATGTAACGGGTCGGTTCAGAACAGATCGTACTAAGATCGAAGATCAAGAATATGTGGGCATGGACTCTCACGGGTGGCCGCGGCATGCCATATGCCGGATACACGCATGAATGTGTCAAGAGTCGGCAGGTTCTCAGGTGGCGCCGTCGACGATGAGAATCCTGCCGATACAGTATGCTGACCGTAGATGACAATCTGACATCACGGGGGCGCTGCTGTATGTATCTGACACATGTTGGGTCATGTAAAGTGGGAGAGACGAATGGCAGACGGCGAACTCACATAGAGCGGCAGAATGTGGACAGTCGCCTGAGAATATCGCAACGCGTTAGACGTGCGTGCTCGACTCGGAGGTTTTATCTGAGGCACCGTGCGTACGAGGACAGAACCATCACCAAGCTAAGACTTGTTGCATGAAGCAGGGAGAGAGCGAGTCGCACGGATGCCATTCCCATATGGTACACACAAAGCCTACAAATCACATTGCTCTCTCATTCTAGTCTTAACCTCGTATGGTCTTCGTCTTCCAATCAAGCCACAAAGACGCCCTTGATAATATCGGCCGCTGTTCCAGAGAGTCAGCAGCGTAGCGAACTCTCCGCAAAGTAGTTACATACCTTGCTCAGCAATCGCATATGCCGTCGCCTGCGTGTGCGACGCATGGTGTACAGGGACGATGGACAGGTCGACGACGCGGATATTCGTCGTGCCATACACCTTGAGCTCTGGGTCGACAACGCCTCCCTTGGCGCGGGGCAACATAGAGCAGGACCCTGCAGTGTGGTACGTGGTCGTCATATACTTCTTAAGCCATGTAGCGATCTCGGCGTCCGTCTTAACGGTGGGACCAGGGTTCACCTCCTTCCCTGTGCACAGTCTAACTATAGATGAATATGGTCTGAAGGGGGGCACGTACCGATGAAGGCGTTGATCGGCGCAGTGGCAGCGACTTTACGGGCAAACTTGACTTGCTCAACGAACGTCTGGAGGTCTGCGTGGAAATTAGATGCGGTCGTCCGAACAAGACGCTTGATGCGCACCGATGTCCTCCTCAAAGTAGTGGGGGTCGATAGTGGGCTGAGCCAGCGGGTCTTTCGACGCAACATGCTACAACAGAGGGATCAGAAACTGTCCCTCAACAGACGTGAGTATGAGACGCACGATGGTTCCGCGCGAGAAGAGATGGTTGATGGCGGGGCAAAGAGAGATGTACTTCTTTCCCGGTTCCGGAGGGTCTGTTGTGATTTGGTGTGGATCAGCGTCAGATAACGACCGGAGAACAGCGGAGGATCAAGACGTACTGGGGTAGCTTAGGAAGCCAGGGAAGCTGATGAGCTCTACGTCTGCGCCTTTCTGGGCAATCTCAAGCTGCACATTGAGGATCTCCGCTCGTCCAGGTGTTCCCGCGTACGTTCCCGCACTAATTTTCTTTGAAAATGCGGAGTGAATTTCCGAGGCACGCGTAGACACCGCACTCAGAGGTAGGTGCGTGAGATTCGCCAGGCCAACGGTGAACAAGCCGCGGCCTTCCTCGCTACACAGGCGGTGAGTTTATTATTTTCCGTGAATATGTAGTACGCACTAGAGCTTCAAATTCTCCGCGGCAATTTCAGGATTGTGCAGAGGGTCAAGCGTGTTGAACTTCTCGGGATGAGTGACCTCTGCACCAGAAATATCCGATAAATAGTGGTCGATGGTTGGCGAAACTAGATGTACACACCGAAGGAAACCCCGGTGAAGAGATGCTCCTGGACGTTTGCTCCGACGGCGGGAAGGTCAACTTTTGGGGGAATGCCAACCGCATTGAGGAGATCATGGTCGCCGATGCCAGAAAGCTCGAGGATCTACGAGGCGGACGCGTCAACACTGAGTATCGTCAACTGTTACTTTGTAGCTCACTTGGGGAGTCTTTATCGCTCTATCGTGGACATGTCAGAAGTATGAACGCCGACGAGGAGAGGATACGAACCCGGCACAAAGTAGAACCTCCCTTCCAGCGGCGACAGTCTCCGTCTTACCGTCGTAAATAAATTCAACGCCTGTGGCGGTGGCCGGGGAAGACGGAGTGGGCTGAGAGAGGAGAACACGCGCTACTGGAGCGGCAGTGAGAATTGTCAGGTTCGCTCGCGGGGTCTTCGGGAGGAAGTCCTATGGTAGACTCAGTGAGTAACACAATCCAATGGGGACGAGTTCGAGAGACCGCCGACATACAACTGAGTATGTACGCCGATTGTTGCGCGGATCGACGGATGCGGTCACCATAAAGGTGCCGATTCCCTATCCAGGGCGGTTTCATCAATGTTCGTACAATGCAGTGCTTGTTACAAACCTTTCCGCCATACTATGGAGTATAAGAGTTACGAGATTGACACGATGAAAGAGGATGAAACGTACGCCATCGTGTATGGTCTTGATACCAAGATTTCCAAGGGTCTGGACGAGACGAGGATCGGATCAAGTGCCACATAGAGACTCGGAAAAACTGCGCACATCCTCCAGAGTGACATCCCACCCCGCATTTCCATTATGGTACCCGAGAGCAAGTGGGCCTGAAATACAAACATCAGAAAGAAGGTCCCTCAGATTGAGATAACCATACCGTTCGTGCCATGGAACTCGGGATCAGAAGTCAGGCGCTCCGACGCCACTCTGGCGTCTGTTGGGGGAATGAAGCTGGCGAGGGCACGCACGTGAATACAACAACAATCGGCTCAAGGTTGATACGCACGTCTCAGACTTGTTGGAATACTTAAGATAGTTTTTCCAGTTCCACCCAGGGTTGCCGAGCGTTTCCCAGGCTATTTACAGTTAGCAAAGACAGGATACAAGAAAGACCTATCGTGCATACCGTCAATGTCGACAGCAGGAGGCCTGTTCCACACATAGAAGTTCAACGCAGAGGATCCTCCGAGACCCTTTCCACTGCAGCACGATCAGTTCGAAGCCTTGGAAGGAGAACGGAGTGTGTACCGATTCCATGCGTAAATATTCCCGTCCGCATGCGCTTGTGGCGCCTGGACGCGAGGTTGAGTGAGATGGTGAGGTCATGAGAGGCGGATACGCGCACCGTGGTGAAAGCCCAATCGTATTCTGGGTTGCCGAAGTTCTTCGCGTAGCTTGCAGGAAGAACTACGCGCGTATATGCGGTCAGTCTCGCCGTGCTCCATACAGAGATCGCGACGCACGGATGGAAGGATCGTTGAAGTGGGCCGCGCCAGCCTCCAGGACGAGCACAGACTTGCTTGGGTCCTCCGAAAGACGACTTGCGAGCGTAAGGCCGGCGGTCTATGTGCCCCGTCAGTGACCGAAGTGCGGCGGATGTATGTATGCGCGTACTCCTCCGCCGACGATCACATAGTCGAACGTCTTTCCAGACACTTGGTCGATGGTTGCAGTGGCCATGGTTGCTTGTCGCGAGTGTATGGTTGGGGATAAGAGTGAACGGGGTCGAGGGGAGTGGGTTGCGGCGGAGGGCAAGGGTTTATACTGGGTTTATGGAGAACGCGGTTAGGATGGAAGCGGCTTCCATCCGCCACCAGCGAGGTTTCCGATCATAGAATTATCAAGAACGCCGCGTTGCGCTTGATTTGACCCGTGATAGACCCTCGATGGCAGACAGTGCACCCATCATGCCTTCTGTAGGTAAAATGATTCCACTGAAACCCCGGGCCAGAGCATCATCATCAGCTGCATGCCCAACTCCCAGGTCTCGTCAAACGTTCTGGCTTTCAAGCGGATCAGAACTGCGATTCTAGGCTTTGTGAGATGATGAACTTGCAGAATGCGAGGTCGGACAAGCGTATGGACAGGTCATCATGATCGTTCTTCAAGTAGAAGGTTCCCACGGGCTGTCTATCTCCAAGTGAATAGCACAGATCCACATTGGATGGAAATCGACGTCGATTTCATGTTGTTCGAACTTCGGTACAGCGATGGCCATTCTCGTAGTGATGAAACACTCCTGGGAGCGCATAGCGGCGGTTTTTAGGTCGGGTATACCGCCGCAGCGACGTTTCATATTTCGGGTGTGCGGAAGAGTGAGTACATTGGAAATCTAATGCTAAATCTACAGATAGTCCTCCATAATACACGAACAACCGAGTGGAGTGCATAAATAACAAAAATGACCCTCAAACCCAAAGAAAAAACCAGAGGCTCTAGCTGCCGATCACGCCGTTCAATGATCAGGACTAGTGGCTTTCCTTTCCGCCGACGATGTGGCCGACATGGCCGACGTGCGCATGCGCAGCGACGGGTTCGCACTCGATAGCCGAGACCATACCCCGCAGCGTGTGCACGTGCACTACCCGGAGACCGGCCTTTCCGAGGAGGGTTTTCCACTCGCGCTGTACAAGGAATGAGTACGCAAAGGTGAAAGACCAGACAGAAGACGCACCATCGAGCGCTCGAGTGCATTGAAGACACCCATCATGTGGACACCAAGCGCGAGCGACATCTTCGCCGTCACACCGAAATTTGCCGGGATGTACGCTGGCGGTGTGAGGGCGACATGATGCGGCACGCTCACGAGGTCGTCGAGCGTCACGGTCTCTTCGAGGTGACGGTCGGAGGCGGATGTGGTATTTGGCTTGGAGATAACTTCAATGATCACGAAGCGTGCCTACAATTTGGTGTCAATTCAACTGAGACAGCCGCACTGAAGTAAAATGCGGCTTACTGAAGGAGGTGCAACACGTGTGATGTTCTTAAGAATGGCGATCTGTATCTATGTCAGTATCCTGTGTGGATGGCAACGGCTTGCGACAACATACGCATGCGTGATCGGGCCAGTCGTGCCTGAAGATCGGTCAGTCTGTGGTTACGACGATGGTGTGATGGCAAACTCACAGGATGTAACGAAGGAGATAAACGTGGTTCTCCC
The DNA here is from genome assembly GCA_022160305.1 of Artomyces pyxidatus. NCBI lineage: Eukaryota > Fungi > Basidiomycota > Agaricomycetes > Russulales > Auriscalpiaceae > Artomyces > Artomyces pyxidatus. Next base: position 753,166 of record MU277191.1, read on the forward strand.
CAACCCTCGGCTGGACCTCGAAGAAGTTGACGGGCTCGTGCGCGATGCGGCCCTCGTGTGCGGCCGCCGGCGCGCGCCTTTCGATGTTGGCCTGAGCAATGGGCATAACTTCTGGCAGGTCCTGCACGACGAAGAAGCTCGTGGGAAGACTGCAAGCTGGTGTCTCAGATACGACGGCGGCAAGAGAGCATGTGAACATACTGACATTTCAGAGAGAGATATGGACAGATTTCCCTGTCCGCCTCCGCAATCGATGAACGTCCGGCCGTCCCAGCGGCGCCATGGGAAGTCGTTTATGATGGCAGAGTGGTAAGCGTCGCCCAGGGACTGCGCAAATGTTGAGTCGGAGAAAAGAGATAACAGGTCAATGGCAAGACGTACCTGGACGGAACTTGCCCATTGTGTCAGCTCGTCAGGGCGTTGCTTCATCCAGGCAAACAGGGTCAAAGGCGTGTCGTTCGCCAACTGGAACGCAGTCTGATCGGGCTGGCGGGAATATTTCCACTCGGGATGTGTGATTTGGGTTAGGAGAGACTGCGCGACCTTCGGCTTGCCTGGGGTCCTGCAAGGTCAACGTGCGTCAGCGACATCACCGAAAATAAGAGAAGAAGCGCGTACAAGATCCATTTACGCCCGTTGTTGCCCTTCCTAAGCTCTAGCGCGGGACGAGTGAGCGCGAAGACACCCTCACGCGTCTCGTGAAGCCAGCCCTGGGACGCCAGATATCTGAGGATAACCGCAAGCTTGACAGCATCGAGATCGAATTGCTTCTGTAGCTCTTGGACGTGGAGGCCCTCCGGGGGCGTCGAGTGGTCTGCGAGCCTGTCGATGACGCCGGTCTTCACGAAGATATCCAAAGCAGCGGTATCATAAACCGCACACGACTGCTCGACGACCTTCTCGTACGGCTGCTGAAGAAGACTCTTCAACTGACCCTATAACATCAGAGCCAGACGTCAGTTCGACGCGTGTTTCATCATCAGGAGAGACGAACAATTGTCGCTATCGCGGGGAATCAGCATGGAACGAAGCAGAATGTACGCGTGTCAACGTACCGAGAGCGAGTCTCCGGGCCTCGTACAGTCTCGATGGGCAAACGAAGGCTGGGTTGTCGAGGGGATGAGGTTCCGTGGCGTAGTTAGAGAGTTCGGGAAGCTTGTTTCGTTTGATCTCGTCGCGCACCGCGTCCAGCGCATGGTTCATTGTCGCCTGGAGCGACTCCAGCTCTGGCAATGTCAACGGTGCACCCATACTGGATCTTGTTGTGGGTTCAGGAGAGATCGGATGGTGACGAAGTGAAGTATTGTGCGGTCGTAAAGCGCTTGACGATAGTATTTATAAAGAGTCCTGGTGAGGCGGTTTCGGGTCGGAGGCGATGCGTATGCTGATGCATTCGTGTGGGTACCTGAAAATAGGAACGTGATAGAGCTTGCTGTCTCCAACGGAGTGGACAGCATCGAAGCAAGGGGGGAGGTCTGATGCAGATGCAAACGGTCATCAGATACTCGTAGGTTGATGGACCCAATCAGCATCTTCGGGTCCACATAGGTCCGCGCGCGCATGGAATGTGATGCAGGAGTCCACATGTCACGGTGACATGATTGGTGAATGGCAAAAGGCTTGAAGCCTAAGCCTGAGGTTCCGGACCATGGGCGCCACAAGGTGGACTGGTGGGTACTTGATGCATATGTGATCCTCGGGACTCGATAGCGTCTGTATTTCTTCTCACAATTGAGAGGGACAGCTTTGAAACTCCTACAACTCAACTGCCCCAGCGAGACCGAACCAAGTGAAACACTCGGCCCGGCACATCCCAGATACTCCGTGGGCATCCGACTGTAAGAACTTGGGGAAGATCACTGTGCCAGCCATTGATGATCGTTTGGCCGAGAACAAATAGCCGAAGATTGCGATCAAGCCATTGGCCCGGAAGAGAGGGAGTGTTGCATTCCATTCGCACCTTTTACGCGCGCCACTGTGACATAGACACCCTCTTCTCTTTCCGTCGTTGATATTTGTGAGAACGTCGAAATGGAGTTTGGAATATTTACACGCGGTACACTCCGAGGAGTAGTTCCAATCCCTAGGATGGCTCACGCCTTTCAAACTGCTCGGAGATAGAAGAGAAGGTCAGAAATATGGAAAAGGTGAATGCAAGCTGCGGAGGGACCTACACGGGACCTCGACCGACCCGAAATGAGCATGGACCTCCCATCCAGCAAACGGTATGAGACCTGTGAGCTGAAAACAGAACTGAAGCCGGTCCCTATGGCTATGGACATAAGACTGGGATCACCGCCCGGCGAGTCAAAGCGACCGCCGACCGGCACGCCAGGGATCACAATCGGCGTGATGATCTAGTCTCAAAATACCATCAGGATAGGACGCATGGACCAAAAGATCGCCAGGATTTCGTTCGGTCGCGGCTGACATGAAATGAGGCGGCGGTGCATTGGGCCTAGACGGATTTGTGAGCACGAGGACGATGTCGAGGACGAGGACGTGGATGAGGACGAAGAGCGGCGAAGACCATTGCAGCTGTGGCGTTGTGACTCCGCGAGATCGCAGTTTGAACATTTTCGGGCTCCGAGATCTCCACAGTGGTGACACAGCCACCGTAGATCGCGTGGATCTCAGATATTAAGCGAGGACACCGGCGAGCCTATGTCCACAGGCAAGTCCTGCCCAGCTCCACGACTCCATCGTTGCTCGTCCTGTTTTGCATACTCGGAGGGAGAAATTCTGATCCCGAGCCGTAGAAACACTCACCTTGCATCATACCGGTCGAATGTATGTGCGAGAAGCTGATGAAGAGATTGGCGGGCATCACGGCCGCAGTACCTCTGAGCGCATATTCATGATAACCGCATCCCGGGCATTGAACCTGGCAAAAACGGTGTGCATTTTTCAGTCGCTACTCATTTAATTGGACACATGACTGTGGGAGAGTCGTGGAGCGTGTCGTTCAGCTATAAAACTATCAATTACGCACTCACCTCCCAATGGGAGTATCAATTCCACGTACCAATATCAAGGCAAGCGCTCACGCCGGAGAGAAAGGTTACTAGACTGCAGTTAAACGCCCAGCAGGCGCTGGTTGTCTAGTGGTGCCGACGAGCTCAGTAGAGCTGATTCTTCCTCCGATTGACGCGGGAAAGTAGGCGGTGATCGCGCCCAGATGCCGCAAGCTTGGCTATCTGAGCATGGGTGATCCGCTCACGCATTCAGCATGATCTCGTCCAACGTCCTGGATCCCACAGAGAAGAGGACAGCCAGAAGCCACTTTAGTGATCAGGGTTTGCGCCTCCGCAAACATTGCGCTCTTATTCCGTGTGAACAAAAGGTCCAACATGCTTCTGTGAGCCCTGGGCGCAGGTCATGGATTCTTCGTGGGCAATGAAGCTTGAAGCCGGGTAGCAGTAGAGACTCGGAAGTAGCCTTGCGAGAAGTTCTGACTGAACTGAATCACTGATTTACATCGTGGGATCGATACTCCTAGTAGCATGAGGTGCTCACCTTTCCGTGTTTTACACACATGTTCAAACCGGGGTACGCTCTGTATATTTAGCCGTTGACGTTGACTCGACTGGGCAGAACAAGAGTTACATCGCACCTTCTGTCAAGCACCCCATGTAGAACCGCTGACAACCTTTGGCGTAAGCGTTGACCTGTGTAGTGAAGGATTCGCTGATTGGAAGGGAGTCTTACGGAGTGGGAACCGCACATGCCCTATATTTCAAGTTTTATTTACACGGTGCACGCGGTGCACACAAAGGGGATACATCGTCGCGAGGAGACTCGGAAAGCTGTTCTTGATAACCTGACGTCAAGCATACCCTGGTAGTAAAGCCTACGACGTAGCTTCGTCGCGGAGTCTATTTGGTAGCAACGTAGAGCTTCTTCGGTTAGGCATCTCCACGCCGAAGACGCCGAGCACAGGTATTACAGGAAGGAAGGTACGATATCTCTGGGCCGGAAACTCGAGTCACCGATCAAACGACAACGGAGAATCAATACCCACGCACACCAAAGAGCGACGCAATCCGGAGAGGTGAGCCCGACCATTTCGTGACAATGTAATCGCAAGACTTACCAGCTAAGGAGTAGATCTCCTTACCCCTGAGGAAAGCGTAAATCACACATGTCATCTGTCAACATAAAAAAAAGGTTAAGTGACAGTATCTTCGACAGTATGATACGAGACTGAGAGACGACATGGCTGAACTCACTCACAGGATGCATGATGGTTGTGGCAGAGTCTTGACGTGTCCGTGCTCGTCTTCGCTGTGTTTCTTGGAAACGCACACGGGCAGAGATTAGTATCACGATCACCTGGGAGGGCTGTCATCGCCGTCGATGCGTGCTGTCAGTACTTCCAGTACGCCCTTCAGACATGTGTCAGTGCAAGTCAAGTGCAAGTCACGGCGACAAGTACCCGGCAAATGCCGGCCGACTTGCCGTACGAGGCTCGTCGTTCCTCCTCTGCTCGACACCATGACCATACGCGTTGAAGCGCGATTGGTTTTCGAGACATCCTATCGACAGACTCCTAGACTTTTCGCCAACAATGTGCCAAGACGCTCCCTTGGTTCCTCGAGGGGCGAGGAGTCGACGAGCACGGACCTAACGATTAATTATCCGTATGAGCGACCTGACCTGACCTGACCCTGCGATCGACGCAGTCTCTGGTGCGTTTTCCTGCCATCGGCCATAGGCTGCCGTACTTACCTTCCCCTGCAGAGAGAACGTGCAAGTCGATTTTCAAGTTTGTTTGATGTTGAGTTCCATCTCCATCGGAGTGCCGAAATTTTGCTTCATGATCGTGATCGCGATGTGCCTGCACCTTTGTCTCTCACCCCTCCTCTCCGGTGAGGCTCCGCTCTCTTGCGAACATCTCCTCAAAATCTGCAATGCCGTTGGCATCCCTGCATCGGCACGTTAGACTTGCCAGTACCTCAATGATCCTCTTCCTCCGACTATACGGAGCTTATCCACCGTCCGCCGTTCGTGCAAACTTGACTGACTTTGCACCCTTGATCGTCCCCCATAGAATACCCGACTCCCGCTCTGTTGGAGTCGCTGTCGCCCGTAGTTCGGCCGTTTCGTACACAACGGAGACGGAGATACCGCCTGGTGGAATCATTCCAAATGAGACGCTATCAGACCCTCGCTGACTCTCGCTCTGATGCAAATGTTAGCGCCAGCGTCAACAGTCACCGACATTCCCAGGTCATTCGCGCGATTAATCTCCCCTGAGACGTCGCGGCTAGCGGCGCTTCTCACCGGCATAGCTACCCCTCATTCAGTGCAAGCGATCATTGATGGGATACACGGACCGAGTCTGCAATTTCAAGCTTCCTCCGTACGGGGACGGTATAAAGGCTTCGTCCGCTCAATCCACATAGTCTACATCATTTCTTCCGTGATTCTCAAGCCTGGTCGGTTCCACTATGGTGTTCTCATATCGTACAGCATTCCTTTCCTTGTCTCTTACCGTTGGTTCCGCTCTTGGCACACTCTACTCCAGTCCTTCTCAACTCCCCACTTCGAAAAAATATGATTTCATCATCGTTGGCTGTGAGTCGGCTGCCTAGTTCCTTATGCTCGTGCGTCGGACTGATCGTTTTCGACTCTTCTTTCTAGCGGGGGCCGGAGGCGGTGTGTTGGCTGGTCGTCTGTCCGAACTCCCGAACGCGAATGTTCTACTCATAGAGGCAGGACCTGAGTTAGTAGTGTTTCTTGCGTTTCTCGTGCGGATGTTGGTGCTGACGCGGATATTTTCTTTCCAGTGTTGCCGGTGTCGTTAGCACAGAAGTGCCATTCTTGGGACCCAACCTCATCGGTACGGAGTTCGACTGGAATTTCACTACCGCGGCGCAATCTGGCTTGAACGGTCGGGCGATCACTTATTCACGTGGATTTGGCCTTGGCGGCTCCACGTCTGTCAGTATGTGGCTTTACTTCGTCTGTGGCTGATTTTGAGACTTATACTGCATGCCAGACTTCATGGTGTATACCCGTGGTTCGGAGGATGACTACAATCGTTGGGCTAGCGTCACGCAAGATGACGCATGGGGATGGAGCTCGCTCCAGCAGTACTTCACAAAGGTCAGTGCAGCTGGCATCTATCTCTCGTGTTCTATTCTAAACAGACTTGTAGATGGAGAAGTTGGTCCCATCGGCCGACAACCTCTCTCAATCTGGGAAATTGAACCCCTCTATCCACGGAACATCTGGTCCCTTGGACGTGTCGCTGCCCGGATTCTCCCTTGTGACTGACGACTTGGTCATCGGGGCGACGGCTGACTTCCCGAGCCAATTTCCCTTCAACGAGGACATGAACTCTGGAAACACAATCGGCATAGGTGAGCAGGACGTTGCGATCCATGCCTTTCTCGTCTAAAATACGATCAGGTTGGGTTCAGTACACGATCGGCGGTGGTCAGCGTGCCAGCTCCTACACCGCGTACATCGCACCTGCTATGAGCCGGCCCAACCTTGATGTCTTGGTTAACACGCAAGTCACCAAGGTCATCCAAACCGGCACTTCGTCCGGCAGCCCAATCTTCCGCGGTGTCCAATTTGGTGCTCCCGGCGGTACGTCGAGCTGTCCATCCTTACAAGATGTCTTCAACCTCATAACTATCTCCAGGTCCTTTGTTCGCCCTGAATGCCACTCATGAGGTCCTTCTGTGTGCTGGTGCAGTAAAGACACCCCAGATCCTTCTACTGTCTGGTATCGGTCCCCAGGCGCAGCTATCCAAGCTCGGCATTAAGACTATCGTCAACAATGCACATGTTGGCGCCAATCTTCAGGATCACCCTCTGCTTTCCAGCCCGTTCACTGTTAACTCAACCGCCACCTTCGATGCGATTTCTCAGAACCCTTCTCTCGTTGGGGACCTTCTGAACCAGTGGGAGACCTCGAAGACTGGAGAATTCACCCTTGGCCCTGCGAACCAGCTCGGCTGGCTGCGCTTACCCAGCTCCTCCAGCATCTTCAAGTCTGTGCCTGATCCTTCGGCTGGCCCTACCTCTGGCCACTATGAGCTGATTTTCACTGTAGGGACTCGTTCTCTTTGCTCGATCGATAACTGCTGACACTCTTGACTGTAGGATGGCTTTGTGTCCTTCTCTGTCCCTTCTCCGGCGACAGGCAACTACTTCAGCTTGTTCACCAATGTCGTATCTCCCTCATCCCGTGCGCAAAATTTCATCCTGGTTCTTTTTCTTTCTTATACGTCCTCTCAGGTGGCTCCATCACTCTCAAGTCGACCAACCCCTTCGACGCGCCGATCATCGATCCCGGTCTCCTCAATTCTGAGTTCGACATCTTCGCGATGCGTGAGGCCATCAAGGCTGGAAAGCAGTTCATGACGGCCAAGGCCTTTGACGGGTTCATCATCGAACCTTTCGGCGATTTCGCCGCCGCGACGACTGACGCCGAAATCGAGACGTACGCACGCGAGTTTTCTACGACCGTGTGGCACCCCACCTCTTCCGCGGCGATGACTTCGTGGAGCTCGTCTGCGGGTGTCTTGAACCCCGATCTCACCGTCAAGGGCACCGTCGGCCTCCGTGTCGTCGATGCCAGCGCCTTCGTCAGTCCATATTCGTTTTGATCTTACACTTTTGATGCTCACTGAGCGCCATCAGCCCTTCGTTCCCGCCGCTCATCCCCAGACCGCTGTGTATGTTATCGCGGAGCGCGCTTCTGATCTCATCAAAACTTCTTTCTACGCTTCTAGCCATTAATCGCCTAGGCGACAGGACAGTGACGGACCGTCAACACTTCTACCATTGTTAATACTCTCGCCGAACAGTCCACAATCGTTCTAACTGTGCATTCCTTCTGTAATCTTCCTTTCACTACGGGTTTCTGGTCATGTTGTATACCACACTAATGGGCTCAGCTAATATCTGCCCTTTTTCGCACAATCAAATAATATTTCAGTCAGTCTAGAGAGTGTGAGCGGCATGTCCAAACTCCAATGTCGTTCAAACGATCAGTAAGCTTACATCTGTACGGCATTGGTGACAGGGTCCCCTCGGGTATCCCCACTACTAAACTTGTCGGTGAGATAGGTGAGGTCTTCGCTGAGCGCTGAAGCGCTGATCGCTTGCGTCCAGGCTCGTCGTTCTACCTTTCGTCCAGGGTGCACTTCGATATGGGTCCCTGCTTGGCTGAGCGCGGTACTACCACAGTCCCGCTCCGGCGCGGCGGCCGGTTTCAAGGACAGCACCCACCACGATCCAGAGGCCTGTCAGCCTCCTTCAACCTCGCAGCCTTGATGGGAGACGACACAAAGAATCGCTGTCAGTCTGTGTGACGAACGTGGTCGAGAGCCGCGATAGTCGTGAGTATGCGCGTGGGTGTGCATTGCGGTGTTTCACCTGGGTCAACAGTGATCGGGTATTGTGCGGAGGTTCAAAGTCAATCTGTATCTAGTAATCCCACCAAGTCTAACTTACTTCCCCTCTGCATCATACGCCTCCGCATCCACCTTTCAATCTCTATCGATCTCGATGATACCTCCAGCAGCGACGCGGACTTTGGTTGACTGAATATGCGGGCGAGAATGCCGTGGACGGCTGTTGATCACGCGTATACAGGCATGAAACACGGCCTTGGCACCAGTTGCAACTTGGCACGAGGATGCGTCCAACGACGAAAGCCCATCACGCCCGCTCTGATCCCACCTGGCACCTGCGCGACGCGCGAGACAGAATCCTCTCGTCACCGCCTTCGGTCCCCCTCCTAAGTAATTGCATCCTTTCCCCTCTTTTTGTACAGGGAAGCGGCTGTCAGGCGGCGTTGAGACTTTCTCGTCATTAGCCTCCGTAACCATTGAGTCAGGCGGAGTGATGGATCGTACCTCGTGTGCGCACGTCGGGTTGTCCCTGCGGTCGCGAGTGCCGCCGGTTGTTGTCGGTCTAGTTATCGTTGCGGCTCTTATAAGCTCGACATCACCCGGACGTGGTCGACTTTTCTTCTTCGATCTCTTCCCAACATGTTGTTCTCGGGTCGGACGCCCGCCTTCCTTTCTTTGTCTCTATCTATCGCGTCCGCTCTCGGAGCGCTGTACACCGATCCTTCGCAATTACCAAAAAAGAAATATGATTTTATCGTTGTAGGATGTGCGTCGCTTCTGCCTGCTTTTGACTTCGACTGCTGATTCTTTCTTGTCGTTAGCCGGAGCGGGTGGGGGTGTTATTGGCAGTCGTCTCTCGGAGTCGCCATCGGCAAATGTGCTTATCATCGAGGCAGGGCTGAAGTGAGCAAAGCAGTCGCGCTTCCAAACCCACTATGCTGACCACCTGATCCCTTGCAGCGTAGAGGGAGCCGTGGCCACTGAAGTACCTTTCCTAGGACCTAACCTGATCGGTACGCCATTCGACTGGAACTTCACCACTACCGCGCAACCTGGTTTGGGTGGCCGTTCCATCGCATACTCTCGCGGATTCGCTCTTGGCGGCTCTACGTCAGTCAGTACGTGATATTTCTATTGGCTATCTGGCATTCGTATTCAGAATCATTCCAGACTTCATGGTGTATACGCGAGGGTCCAAAGATGACTACAATCGTTGGGCACAGGTTACTGGGGACTGGGGCTGGTCATGGGATGCGTTGCAGCCCTATTTCCACAAGGTGAGTTCTCTCTGACTCCATATATATCGAAATCGTGAATGTCTCCGCAGATGGAGAAGCTCGTCGCCTCTGCGGACAATCTCAGCCAGGCCGGGAAACTCTGCCCAGAAGTCCATGGAAAATCTGGACCTCTCCCCGTCTCGCTCCCAGGCTACTCGCTTGTCACTGATGACTTGGTCATCGGTGCAACTGCGGACCTCCCCCACCAATTCCCCTTCAACGAGGATATGAACTCTGGAAACACCATCGGTATAGGTGCGACACGTGCACATCAAGTTTTCAGTATTCGTCTCATGTTTTCACACAGGCTGGGTCCAGTATACCATCGGTGGCGGTCAACGTGCCAGCTCGTTCACGTCCTACATCCAACCTGCTCTCAACCGACCAAACTTTGACGTGTTGATCAACACTCAAGTTTCGAAGGTCTATCAGACCGGTACTCAGAAAGGTCTCCCGATCTTCCGGGGTGTTCAATTCTCCCAGTCTGCAAACGGTAAAACCTCTTTCGCTTGAAACCTGAACTCGTCTCTCAACCTATGCCAAGGTCCGGTGTTCAACCTCAATGCCACCCGTGAAGTTATTCTCTCTGCTGGTGCTGTCAAGACGCCTCAGATCCTGCTGCTATCGGGTATCGGATCGCCGTCGGAGCTGAAAAAGCACGGCATTAAGACCATTGTCGACAATGCCCACGTTGGCACCAATCTCCAAGACCATCCGCTACTCTCGAGTGCGTACACCGTCAACTCGACGGCGACTTTCGATGCCATTGGCCAAAACCCGGCCTTGGTGGGCGATCTGCTGAACCAATGGGAGACATCGAAGACTGGTGAATTTGTGCTTGGACCGGCGAACCAGCTTGGCTGGCTCCGTCTGCCCGGGAATGCCGAGATCTTCAAGACTCAGCATGACCCTTCCGCAGGATCTACGTCTGGCCACTACGAGCTGATCTTCACTGTGAGTACGCCTGTTGGCCCGATTTCACGAAGCTAATGGTGTTATCTCTGACAGGATGGCTTTGTCTCCTTCGCCGTGCCTTCCCCTTCCACTGGAAACTACTTCAGTCTCTTTACCAACGTCGTGTCGCCCTCCTCCCGTAAGTCGCTATCATCTCCCAGAACTTTCCTCAGCCCTTTGATCCGATTTCGGTAGGTGGCAGCATCACTTTGAGCTCGACCAGCGTCTTCGACTCGCCCAACATTGACCCCGGCCTCCTCAACTCTCCTTTCGACATCTTCACCATGCGTGAGGCCATCAAGGCCGGCAAGCAGTTCATGACAGCGAAAGCCTTTAAAGGGTTCATTCTGGAGCCGTTCGGCGAGTTTGCCGACGCGAAGACTGACGCCGAGATCGAGGCGTATGCGCGCAAATTCTCCACGACCGTGTGGCATCCTACCTCGTCTGCGAGCATGACGTCGTGGAGCTCGACGAACGGCGTGCTGAACCCCGATCTGACTGTGAAATGCACTGTCGGCCTGCGTGTCGTCGATGCCAGTGCCTTCGTAAGTCGCTTGACCTCGGTCTGTACCACAGTTGTCTTATTGATCGCGATTTAGCCCTATGTCCCTGCCGCGCACCCCCAAACCGCCGTCTACGTTCTCGCGGAGAGGGCTGCGGACATCATCAAGGGGAAACATGGTTACTAAGGCTTGGTGTGCTTTTTTACTGTCATAATCGGGATTACTTACACTACAGTGCCTAACGGCCATTCATGGCCTCCACACCCTTGGTACGATAATGCCACTGGCGTTGTGACCCAGTCGCATATACGATGAATATTCTACACTCGGACAATTCTGGACCTTGCACGTATTCTTATGCTGGCGATGTTGTTATACTTTACATTGCTCTCACCAACAACAGTTTTGCGTTGGGTCTACGTTCTGAACGCCGTGATTCGCTTCTTCGTCCTGCCTATCTGTAACTCCTTTCTGATGCCTTCACATTTCAAGCCTTCAGAATCGCCTCACGCGTTTGCAGGATCATTGGTCATTCCCCATACATGGCGAACAGCTAGGGCGCAAGCCACCGCGGGATACAACAGCTCTGCTTGGATAGAGCGATGTTAACTGGCCTTCTGCCCGCAATGGCCACCCGTACCTGTACCTCATATGTCAAGCATGTCAAGAGGCTGAGGCAGTATCTTTGGGACGAAGGGGGGTGCAGTACGACGACCTATCGCCGCCATACTTCTGCCGATGACCGGTGACCTCCCAGAGCAGACAAGGGACTGTCATCTGCAGGGACATCTGGGAAAGGCCCGTCAACGTGTGTATGCCTCGCACATCTGTCTCTCGCTGATAGGCTTGACGGGTTTTCTGACCATCTCCAACCCTCGAGAATTCTTGAAACGTCGCGCATTGGCATCCCGTGGACAGCCGTAGGGAGGACTTGTGACCCAATCATGTATGTCCCAACGATCACACCTTTATGGTGAGGCTAATCAGGACGGGCGAGTGAGAACTCTCATTGCGCCTCGATGATGTTCGTCATATACCTGAAAGTTTCTGAAGCCGTGCATCTTTCCGATCTGCGATCCGCCTGTAGGCTGCGGTCGGAACTGTTAAAATGTCAAAGAACCTGGCCTGAGGCTTCGTCAGGCGCCGCTCACACTCGGAGACATTTGGATCGCTGCCGCACAAGTGACTGTTATCATCTAAGCATTGTACGGAGAATGTAATTTTATACTTTCCCATCACTGGGACCAACACCAGTTCCGCGTTCCTGTAGAAAACTTATATGTCGCAGATATACTTATCATTATCGAGGCTTTCGGCTGAAGGCTACTGGCTAGTCGACGTCGCGTTTTGAGCGCGTTTATATCACGTGCAGTCACGATCACATGCTCAGCAACGCGTCGCGTGGCATTGCCGACGCCTTTCAAGCACCCACAAGCACTTTATCTGGTGCTTTATCTCAAGGATCTTTGTCGCTTCATGACGGAGGATACAAAATGCTGTGCCAGAGGGTGGCTTTCTGCTCCACAAGACACTGTCTCTCGCACTACCACCACCCACTCTTCACTGCGCATCAGTACTCGGCCATACTATGCCCTTCACGTATTTTCAGCGTATGTTGCTTTACATTCTCAATCAATGTCGACTTATGTGGGCGGTAGGTGTAATGGCCGCTGCAGGGCAACACTTGGATGACAACCCTGATACCAAGACGTTGACTCATGACCAAATACACAGTCAGGGTACGTATCGTCGTTCAAGATGTGTGACATCTCTGATATATAGACTCCAAATTGCTTCAGTAATCGAGATTGTCAGCGATAATCCGCGGGACGACCGACTCAAAGGCAGTGAAAAGCAGAAGACTAAGTGGATAGCGGACGCCGTCTGCAAGGCGGTATGCTCTTGCGTTAATACTTCTGATCCAAACCCACCAAGCAATTTCAGAAAAACGTTGGGCTTTTTACTGAGATTGGCCAAGGATACGAACTAGCAGGAGGGACCGTCGACATGTAAGCTTGTTTGTCGAGCCTTTCTCAGCCTTCGATCATACCTAGTCATCTTCATACCCGCAGACTGAAAGGGATCACCCACAATGTCGGATGTCCGAGAACAAACTACAAGATATTCTGCAATGTGGTCCACAAGAAAGTCCCACGATCCCCCGACGTAGTACGACTTGTTGAAGACCATCACGGGTTGAAGGATAGGTATGCGAAGTTGAAGGGCGAGATCGTGGGGTTGAAGGACGAGAACCAAAAGCTGAGAGATGAGAAAGCGGTGTTGGAGGGCGAGAACCAGAAGCTCAAGGATAGTGCCAATGGTCGCGCGGACGACCAGCAACCCATAGAAGAAGACCACCAAGAACTGCCGACCATGGAGGACGACGAACAATTGGCTGGTCCATTGTCTATTGAACAGTCTACGTGCGTTTTATCTCCTTTCCAACCATCGCCAATGAATGACTCTGGCATTCAGGCCTCGTCCTCGTGTACCCTCGCATAGAGCTTCAATTTTTCCTATGTATGTCCCCATAAGACGTGATAGCGCGTCGCAGGACCTAATTCTGTCGAGCAGACGAAATGCGGGACATACTCCTCTGCGCCGTTCCGCCACTATGCCGTACCCCACACCCAATTCGTTGTCGCCTATGCACCGCTTGAAGCGCAGGGCTGGCGGTCCGCCAGCCTCACCGTTTCCGCAACCTTCGTTCCGCCTGCCGCCAATGGAAGACGAAATGGACGTCGATGGTGATACGACAATTGCTGGACCTAGAGCGTCATTAACACGGCCTGATTTCGATGGTGTTGGACCCGAGGTCGGTATTGACCATCAAAGTACACCTCTGACACTCCAGACTGACCCACATCTCCAGGACGGGAACCTAGAAACGGGGGATGGAAATGCGCAAGTTTTGCAGGACGCTGCTCAAGCCGCGACACAGCTTGAACACAAGTTAGCCTCCTTCCGTTCCAAGTATGCAGCGTCATGGCAGATCTTGGTTACAGAGGCTGGGAAGGCTGGGGTAAGCGAGGATTCTCTGCGGGAGAAACTCGAGATCAGCGAAGGTCGGGCAACGTCGTTCCAATCGGAATGCACGACGGCTTCGGAAGAGCTAAACTCTGCACGCAAACGGATCAAGGAGCTCATGGACCAGCATAATCAGGACACCAGGACATGGGCCTCAACGGAGCAGTCGAATCACGAGGAAATACAGAGACTCAAACTGGAGCTCGAGTTGAAGAGAGAACAAATCAGCCAGCTTGAAGCAGAACTGACAGAGGTGTTAACCGCAAGTGCCAAGTTGCACGAGCAGGGGCTCAGTGAGGTACGTCGAACTCACCCTGATTATGCACTGTACTGACATATCATCAAGGTCCGCGCTCGACTCTCTCGGCGTTCAGGTGATACGGTTCCTTGAACGTGTTTTGGCCCATGTATTGCTAGTTTGTCTTAAGCTTTAGCGATGATCTTTCTGTATTTATGCGTAGCTTACCGATCACCATGCAATCACAAATAATGCCCGAAATGTGGTCAGTACGGCCGACGACTTGCGCACCTTGCGGCAGGTACCCGCCCGAAGATGGAGAGAGTCCGGTTGGTACGGTCTGCAACTGCCAGTATTCTTCAGCGACCATGATGCTTGTCCTCATTGCTCGTCGTTATTTGAAGCGAAATTTCACGAAGACTTTCAATGGTTGTGTAAAGCCCCCATGCGCTGGAGCCTTGTAGGAGCATTAGTACTTCACATCCTTTGGCGTAGGGGAATACTTAAGGGCAACCAACCTGGGCCTGAACTTCGAGCTGACTTCGAGACGGCGTAACACATGTGCCAAACAGCGACAAACAATGCGTCGTAACCGCCCGGCCAGCGGCATGGAATCGCGAATATTCACTAACATGGGCGAAGCATTGGGTACACCACTTGCATTTCTGACTTCCGCTGCAGTGGTCAAGGGTATAATCGTCTCAACTTTCTTGTCCACGTTGTACCATATAATTTCGTGAATCCCATCTTATCGAGCATGGGCCTGGTTGATCATGACACGATGCGATGCCGCTACTATACTATTCGGCTGTCAGCATATAGGTCAGCATTCCATACGTCTTGACGTCTAATTCGAGCTCACCCTCAACAAATGTTCAGTGTTCAGACGTCATCTATGAATGCACCTCTTCGGCGAAAAAAAGCACCCCCACGCCCTACGGTAAGTATGCGTCTTGGAACTCTGCTAGCCTCGAGCTTCGACACCGTCTAGTCCGAGTCTACGTTGGTCCGCCATGTCTGTGAAGCATATCTTTGCATCCGCATGTCAACGAGGACTAGCCGTCGCCGTCATCGAGAAAACTCTCCTCCAAACCGACATCGAGCAAGACTTTTCCATACCTACAACGCGCTTCGGTTCCGTGCAACGCTGCGCCCGTAGCTTATAAAGCTGTTTCCAGCGGTCCGCGCGAACATACTTCATCATGCGCCTCCTCGCTTTACCTGTCACCCTCTTGACGGCCGTAGTGCTCGCAAAGTACCAAGATGCGATCGCAGAATATATCACGAAGCAGACACTCATATCAGAAACAGCGATAGTACTTGAAGATTCGGCGTTGCGGGCAGGGGTGGCAGTGAGTTGCTCTTAGTAGGTCTCATCATTCACTTCGTGCTCACAGTGGACCAGCCAGCACACATATACACACGGATTCGAGATGCATCCGTAGTATACAACTTCTGGGTTAATCAGCTGACATGGGGAGACCACAACTTCCGTTCGCTTATCGATGGTGCCGTCCGAGTTCTGGAGGAATCACAAACTGCTTTGGACACGAGCGAGTCGAACTCGAAAGAACCTCTTACAGTCGAGCTATCCTCTCAACCCCGAGGTACTGAGGTTTTCTATGACTCGAGTAGATGCTGATGGACACTCAGATGTGCCGGCTCTGCGTGCGACTGTGTTATGCAAGTACGGTGAATGGCTTTTGGGACAGCAGAACGGAAGCTGGGTGGCCGAAGAGCTCTGGCCTGTCATCAACCGCGACCTTGGGTGGATCCACAGACACTGGAACGACAGCTGGTAGGCACCTCCACGCATTAGACATGAACGTGCCTGACTCCTTGTGGGAACAGGGTCATGATTGACGGAGAGACAATTGATACTCAGTCATTCTGGACTGCCGTCGTGCAGCACAGGGCACTGCGCTCAGGAGCGGCGCTTGGCCGAAAGCTCCGCAGCATGGACGATCTGGCTGGATACGAAATGCAAGCCAAGAAGATATTGGTGCATATGCAAGTGCGCGGTATCCAAGACTTCTACGTTGCCACTCACTGAATATAACGTGACCTTGTTCACAGACGTTCTGGTATGAAAAGGAAGGGCAAATACGAGCGAGGAGATTTGACGGCCGATCTGGCCTTGACTCTGCCGCGCATCTGGCATCTGTCTGGAATTTCGACCCTGTTGGAGGGTGCGATGCACTCACATTCCAGCCGTGTTCCGACCGCGCGCTGTCGAATTTAAAGGCGACTATCGACCGCTTCAAAGGGCTCTACCCCGTCAGCAAGTACATTCCTGAGAGCGAGCCAGGCCCACTCAGCATGCAATTTGAAGACACGTACGAAGGCGATATGGTGAGTGGCCAGGTCCTTGCACTCCAACATTTCGCCGGCGCGGGCTCATTCGACTGACACTATCTGGGTGGATCAGCCTTGGCAGTTGGTAATCTTCGGCGCTGCAGAACAGCTGTACGACGCCCTCACAACCTGGGCCCTGTTTGAGTCGCTCTCGGTCACGCGCATCTCGCTCCCGTTTTTCCGCCTCTTCTCCACGGATGTTGCGCCCGGCACGTACATGAAGACGTCCGACATGTACAATACGCTCACGGGTCGCGTGCGCGCGTATGCAGACCGCGCACTACTCTTGTGCGCTGAGCGCACGCTTGACAACGGCGTGCCGCCCGAGGGTCGGGACGGGAATATCGGGGTTTGGACAAACGCGACGCGCACCCATGTGGCAGCGCTGACTGCGTTCGCTGCAAGACAAGGGAAGGCGCCTGCTCCGTGGGGTGCTAAGCATGTGCTGTGGGAGTTCGGGGAGCTCGAGGACGACGGGTGGGAAGTGCTCCCGGACTCTCCATTTGTGAAGAAAGTGGTGGAGTTCGTGCTCAAGATGTATCATAGGGCCATGTAGCTTCGCCAATTCCGCGAACAGGCTGGATCCTTGCTGGGCGCAACCCCGGGGTTTGTCGGGGGGTGTATATCATCTTATGTATATCATCACCTTTTCCGAAGTCAGTAACACAACGCCCAGTCAGGCCGTTTCCTGCAAGGTTACATAGTCCTGGTCTGGTATTCAACACGCTATACCATCATAATGCTACACGGAAAAGATATATCACTCGCCGCCTCAACCTCAATGGTCGATATCCTTCATGCGAGGCTCTCCACCTTCCGACCCCGCGTCGACCGTTGCCGCGCGCTGTGCGTCTGGGTCCCGAGGGCCGTCCGTTGACTGCTGCTTCGCCTTTGCTTCCTTCTCACTCGGGTCCTCGAACGCACTCTTATCCTGCAGAACAATGACACTCAATTCCCCATGATCGGAATGCTGCAGATGTACGCACCATGTCCTCCTGCTCCCGGTGCTTCAGCTCCCCCGTGCGGCGCTCGCGGCCGTGCTCGACGAGGTCTGGCTTGTGTGTCAGCTTCCCTTTGATCTGCTCCTTAACACCCTGAAGCTGCTCGCTGAAACCCTGCAACCGATTCTGTCAGCGTCTGCACGAAGCGGGAGGGAAAGGGAGCTTACGGGGCCCTGGTTGTACTCGGGGCCGTAGCCCACTGCGCCGGAATGCAGCTGTGGTGGGTAGCCGTCGGCGTCGAGGTCGTTGTTGCTCCCTGGGGCGGCGCCTGAGGCGGAGGAGGGCTGCTGGGTGGATGTTGGGCGCACGTTGGCGTCGGAGGGGCGCTGCGCCTCAGAGGGGAGGCGGGACTGGGATTGGGATTCGATGCTAGACATTGTAGATTGCGTTGGTATTGGGGTAAGGCGAGTGTAATGTGAAGATTCGATAGGTATTGAGTTAGTATTTTGTTGAGAGCGGCGAGGTGTTATAAGAGACCTGAAGGAAGTGACGTCACGGGCTACTGCGCTCTTACTGTGGGTGTAACTTGTGGAGACGCTGTGGTGACGAAGATTCAAGAATCTTGAAGGCACATGATGGACCTGGAAAGTGCCTTGGAGCTAGTCTACGTACGCAGCGTTTGTGGTGTCATCGCTAATGGTAACCCAGGACGCGTCTGAGGCTGATTGGCGCAACTTGCTTTCCGGTGGAAACTAGTGGGACTCGGAGTATGCATTTGCGGCGCCGGTCAGCGCTGAAGCGCTTCACCATCCAGGATGCACGTATATCGGATACTAAAATAGTGTAGCATTCCAAGACAGTGAGAACAGAGACATGACGACTGCTAAGTACCGTGACGTCCATTTGGATTTGTACATATCGGCTTCACTTCACTTCAACAACGGATGACGTCGCAACCAGGAAAATATACAGGCCAGCGTAAGATCACTTTGAGAGCATCATCTGAACGAGGGAAATTAGTTGTTGGGTGGGATAATAGAGAAATCGATATGCTCACTTTGACGAACTCTATTGCCGATGAGCGCACGGGTGATGGTTGTGATAATGATTGAATAAAATCCCACACGTTAGAAAGGGGAGATGAGAGCGATGGAAATACGCACCATCGTAGTTGATCTGCCCATCGCCATCAACATCCGCCTCCCGGATCATCTCGTCGACCTCGGTGTCCGACAACTTCTCGCCTGCAAGACAAAACCACCCATTAGTCGACCATGCCCCACCTTCCCTCCCCGCGGAAGTAAAACGCACCAAGGTTGGTCATAACGTGCCTCAGCTCAGCGGCGCTAATGTAACCATTTCCATCCTTATCGAAGACCTTGAAAGCCTCCTTAATTTCGTCTTCCGAGTCGGTGTCGCGCATCTTGCGGGCCATCATGGTGAGGAACTCGGGAAAGTCGATGGTGCCGTTACCGTCCGCGTCGACCTCGTTGATCATGTCCTGGAGCTCCGCCTCGGTAGGGTTCTGGCCGAGCGACCGCATGACGGTGCCAAGCTCCTTGGTGGTGATGGTGCCATCGCCATCCTTGTCGAACAAAGAGAACGCCTCCTTGAACTCTGCGATCGAAGAGGTAAGAATCCAGCCGCCCGTGTGGCCGCTGTGGGGAATGGATCTGACGCACCAGAGATTTGCTCTACGCGTAGGCGAAGCGATTAAGGCGGATTAACGTTGAGGACAAGAGAATCTCACCTTCAGACTGAACACACAAGCACAAGCCAAGATCAGTTTGTGGGCGCGCATGGGCTGAGGGCAAATGGCAAGACGCGAACGCACCAATTGATCAGCCATCGTGATTCGTTCTGAATGTGCGATATTGTTAATTCAAAGCACTTTCCAAAGGAGCGCTGGCACTGGGACTTACGATAGTAGTGAAGAGGGACGGTGGTGGTGGTGGAGGGGGAAAGGAGAGTGTAGCGTCTGCAATTGATTGCCTGCAGGTGATGTTGGATCTGATCTCGTAGCGCCGCCACCCAGCCCTCTCCATTCCCGGTTATCTCCGGCTATTTTTGGACGGACGTCCCGGCGATCACCGGCTCCGAGGTCTGGTGTCCCTTTCAACATCCCAGCCGTTCGCCCAAGGCTGGATATTTCCACCACTTTCCCCTCAACTTGCACTTCAAACGACATGGAGTCTCCTACGTCCTCTGATACTGGGAGCGAATCGAGTAGCTACCACACCGCGCTCGCTGCAGACTCGAAGTCCCTGCTTTCTGTCAACTCTTTGACTGGGAAATCCGTCAAATCCGTTCTTTCTGCACAGAGCGTCCACTCGCGGCACAACATCTCCAATTTCTAGGTCCCCAACTTGGCTAGTCTTGCAGGCGTGGCACATCTGTTGGCCGAGACAGATGCGGGAAAAGAGCTGGGCAGAAGCGACGACGAGGTAACAACGGTGCGTCGTCAGACCAGCTCGTCTCCCCTCCCCGAGGCTTTGCACCCGTCGACACATCCAGTACCGCTCGATGACCACGCAGGAGTGCCCCCAGAGTCGACACAGCCCCCGTCCGCGCCATCGAGTCAGAAGGATACACCATCTGTTGAACTCGTCACTATTTCACCTACAACCCCAACACATCGCCGCGCACGCGCTGTCCGCGACCGATTGCGCGCGTTCCTTCGCCGTGCTTCTTTCTGTCGACCGCGCTGATGTAGTCGCGTGCCTGGACCGATTCTTGCGTCTAGCTGACACGCATCACACAGAGGGCGCAGGGACACAGACATCCTGTTCGTGGCTGTGCGCAGCGCCTGCGCATGCCGCGTATTGAGCGCTATTTCGCGATAGGCAATCCCCCTTCCTCGCAACCCTCATGTCCGAGTCGGCGTTCGCCTCCACGACATCCCTCGTTTCTTTCAAGTCGCTCGTCACTATCCAGAGCGTCCACGAGCGTCACAATACCTCCAATTTCCAGGGCCCCAGACGCCGTGGACGCAATGACGCCCTGCGCCGCTCGCTATTCGACGAATTCCCTGACTCACCAATGTCCTCGAAGTCTGTTCTCACTATAGAGAGCGTGCATACGCGACTCAATGTTTCGTATCGATCGGGCCGCGTCAGCCCAGAACGGGAATCGATGCGATCGCTGGGCCAACCGCCGCGCCGGCTCCCACCTCTACCGCACAACGGGCGATCCCCTATGCGTGACTCCGGCACCAGGAGGACGTCGAGATTAGAGCCCGACATCGACGAGGAGGATGGAGACTACATTGGAGATTTGGCAATCGATGGTGGGTTCTTGAGCGGAGATTGGGAATTGGACCGGACGCATGTCACCCGCGGTCGGAGCTGGACAGAAGATAGTGGAAATGAGGATGCCTGGGACAGCCAGCAGTACGGCCGACACTATTCAAAGCTCTTCTTCATCTCGGATGGTGCATTGGAGGGGGACGAGGACGAGGGGGACGAGGGGGACGGTAACCTTGTTCATCGATCTGCGGAGGCTCAAGAGGTTGACGATTATTGGGATCCCGAACAGTACGAGAGACACTACGCAGGCCTTTTCCTCGTGCCGGAAGTTGAGGAAGAACATGGATGGGAGTTACCTGAGCCTGATCAATGAAGACGACTCTTCGTCCCTTGTACGATAGCTGCAATAGAGGCGTTTGGCTTCTGATGGTAGCACTGGTGGCTCTTGATATGTGTACTACTTAGCATGAGTTTTGTATTCAGCCAAGCTTAAGGGCATAGTTGTGTTAGTAACATGTTCTGTGCGTTCTTGCCAGGATGCACCACCGCCTTACTGTATATAATGCTTCCGTGCAAGCGTGCAACGGAAGCGCCCAGACCGCTCGATTGCGATTCGCAGAGTCCACCTTTCCGCGTGTTCTCATCTTGCGACATTCACTATCACCATCTAACCCTCTTCAATGAGCATCGACATGGGCCGTGCGCCTCGTGAACTTCCACCAAGTCAGCAAGAAATAGGAGGAGAATTTGATTCACACATCTGCTCCGGATGGGATTCCGAAGAAGCGAACATGACATGAGGCGCCGCGCCTTACACTGCAATGTCTGTCTTGCGACATATACCATGCTCGTACCGTATACCCTGTAAGATCCTGTACCGTTCCCGTCTTCTTGGATGTCCTCCTTTCCACAGGTCATACTAGCAATATTGCGGCGATTGTGTTCACTTGGACACTCTGTCGTGCGAAGGATCCGACCCTACTTTGCCCTCCTCGCTGCGTTCCTAGCGCGCAGACTTCACATCCTTATACCCAAACTATGGACCGGACATTTGCGATACCCTTTCTCTGGAGATACCCAACCAACGTATCCACCAAAATCGCTGTGGAACAACGACCGACCCGTTACCATTGCCGCCAGTCTGCTCCCGATGTCTGCGAGCCATAGCAATCCCAACCTCCGCGCGTCCCAGGAAGGCTCGAGCCCCACCATACGCAGACCTATGTCCTCGGTATTCCCCTCCGCCACCGCGCACGCCGATCCGCTCGCGATGCACTCATGGCACAATCTCAATCTAACGCCGGCCAGCCTGTACCACACGCGCAACATGAGCGTCCAGACGATCGCCGACCAGCGCGCGCGCCTCGCCACGATCCACGCGAATGCGTCTGTGCGCAGCTCCGTCGGAGGCGTTCCCGTGCAACAGTTCTCGCGCGCGCCGGGCGCCCAGTTCACCAGTGCCGGAGCGAGCATGCGCGCTCGGAGTGGGGCTAGTAGCAGGACGGCGTCGAGGTCGAGGGGGGCATCTCCACAGCCGTCGCGGGTGGGCTCGCCTCTGCCTTCGCGGAGAGCTTCGCCTGTACGCGCGAAACCGAACGGACCCCCCACCTTGCAGCCGCTATCGCGGACAGTGACGCCTCCAATGGCCCCGCATACGGCTTCGCAGAGTCCGGTGGAGTTTCAAGGTGTCACTGTTCAGTCGCCTTCGACAGAGTCTCTCCCGTATCCGTACGCTGTCATTCCGATTCCGTCTGGCTCAGGGTCGTCCTGCGAGTCTCTTGCAGTCTCTGTTGATGATAGCACTACTGTCCGGACGCATTGGACCATCGACATTCCTCAGCCTCCTCTTGGAAGGATGATAATGATGATATGCGTGGACGAAGTGTATCGATACCAAGACAGACCGAAAATGTTCGTCTCGAGTTTATCCCAGAATATACTGACCAACATAACGATGTTTAGAGAGTCGCAAGAAACCCCTACCTTTTTCATTCAACCTGTGACCATAAATTTTCCTCAGTGAGTTTGAGATTCATTGTCGCGGTTTGTCTCTAAAATGTATTTAGTTCCGACACGCACACTTCAGGGGATTGGACGCCTGCGACTCACCCCGACGGTGCTCTCTACTTTTACCATAAGGAAAAGGTGCGTGTGTCAGTCTACTTTCTTGCTTGCAATTCTGATCGTATTGAGTCAGAGGGTATATACCGACCAATATCTCTACGATCCCGCTATTTTGGATGAGATCAACGAATTTGCGGACTATTTGGCAGCTCTTGTGGAGACTGACCCGGATCTGGGCTTACCGTCGGATGATATCGACCTTGTCCTCGACCTAAATCCGGTGGACGCTGAAAACATGCAGTGGCGCTACTACTATGTTGATCACAAGTCCCGAATACTGTTTTGGATTCATGAATACCCGGCCGATTTTTTGATATGTGAAGCGAAAGGCGCATCGTCTCCAGCTCATATAAGTAAGCTCATACAAAAAACCAACATTCAACTTCGCCCTAACTTCCAGTGCCTTAAGGACTTCGTCTCGAGGACCAATACTGGTGACTCATTTCTCTCATATATTCTGTGCCGTTCGTTTAATGACCTTTTACCTCGCATGTCAGGTGCCACTGGTACATGTACCCAGCTTGTCCAGAGTCTCGAAAACTGCCAGAGGGTACCTACGAGGAACTCCTTGGGATTCTCGCGCATGGCGCAATTGGTGAGGCGATTCAGCTCTGGGACGAGACGATACCGATTCACGACGTGTATACCTCAGACGTCATGATATCACCTACGTCCACGACACCATATAGCGTAGAAGATATGCGGGCGATGAGCGGGGTCATCAAGGAGGCGCGGAGTATGTTGCCGGTGACTGTCAGAGTCGCAGTTCACTGACATATTTTGTTCAGGCGCTGGTGCCGAGTCCAGTGACCAGCTGGTCTGTTGCGTAGGTGAGTCTGTATATTGTGCTGCACTATCTGAGTGAAAGTGCTCATGACCGTCCGTTTCAACATCAGGTAGAATCATGGGTCACTTTTGTGAGTGCAGAGTTTCATCGCGCCAGTAGCCAGCTCATCTCCGTTCCATCCCAGTTCATTGGAGGTTTTTATATTTCCATGGACAAAAGGCCGCACGCCTAGACCAGGGAAGAAGCCTCCACGGTGACGTGTCACATCCCAGATCGCTCTTGATCGCCCTGCTATCTCCACTGCTTTTCTACGCACCCGAAATCCACCTCAAAGAAATCGAAAAGCTTTGGGCAGACCAGATTATTGTCGCCATGGCATGGAAACGATTTATCACAAGACTGCAATCGGAGTGGCAGGAATTCATCCTATATGTATGTGTATCATGCCCCCGTTTATCATTCGAACGTGACCGACCTAATCGTTGTCTTCGCAGTCGACAGTAATGCTTACGGTGGACGTTGGCTTCCTCGCCATTCCTAATGTCATTATTGTCGAGAACGGCAATGTCACAGCCACGTCTCCTGCACAGATAATCTGCTATCTCTCGATACTGTTCAGCATCGGGAGCATCGTCGTGGGCCTACTGCTAGTACGCCATAATCGCACACGAGAGCGTGAAAAGCCAGAGGGCGCGGTACGTCGCTTCTCATCTTCGTCGGATCGTGGCTCAAGGAAGTCCTACAGTCACAGTACATGACACGCAACCTGCGTCCCGTGGTGGGGTTGGAACCTCTTGCTATCATCCACAGCGTCCCGTATGCGCTGCTCATGTGGGCGTGAGTCTCCCCGCCTCCAACTTTCTATCGTATACGTAGACTGACACTCGCTCGCAGGATGCTGATGTTTCTCGTCGCGCTGCTACTGCTCTGCTTCTGGAACACGCAATTCGTGACGCGCATGCCTGTCGGCATCAACGCGGTTGCAGTGTCCGGGCTGATCCTGTGGTGCATTGTACATGCATGGGATACCGGTGATAAAGCTGGACAAGTGTGGATCGACGGCTTGGTGCCTTCGGTGAAGAGGACTCTTGAACGAATAGAACGGCGGTGGAAGGGATACTGGGAGATGCTTATACTGAAGAAAACTACTTCGGATGGTGTGGAAGAAGGGTCACAGGAGGACGGGGTTACGACAGTGAGTGTGCCGATGGAGACGATCCACGAGGACCTTGGTCTCGATAACGTTTAGAATGTGGGGGGGAATCTTACCACGGCCGCGCTCTGCTGCGCGACTTGAGACAGGGTAGATATTTTGACATCCCAAGTTTGAAAATTCCTACAGTAGCGCTTGCACCATCTGGTGTCGAATTGGCTTGCCCGCCTCGAGGAAGACTTGGAGCAAGGTTCGGGCCGGGTTCACCGGCTCGCGCCCGTGCCGCCCGCCCGGCCTGAGTTGCCTCCCTCGAGACCGTTTCCGAGTCTCAGATCTCAGCAGGTGGCACGACCTGGCCGATCCTTCATCTCATGTACCTCAGTGTCGATTCTCGCATGTCCCATGTCCAATACCGACCTCCTTCTTACTTCCATCTAATCAATCTGGACAACCGCAGACGTCGGTAAGGGACGAAGCTCCGAAGAAGTCGAGTCTCGACATGAGTTGGTCCCTTGCACTGCAATTATCAGCTCGAGAGATAGGCCGCGATGAGCACGATCTATACTTCATCCCCCCCTCCATATGCAATCTTCCCTGTGTGTCCTACTGAAAGCTCTTCGACGGTGGCGAGCATCGGGAACCAGAGTGACTCAGTCGGTCTATCGCTACCTCGCACTCATCAGCAGGTTCCTGGCTCGCAAGCTTCGCATCCAAACGCCTCGGTCACGACATCCTTCACCCGGATGTCCACGGCCGCCCATCCAACACAAGCACCGTTTCAGTGATGGTCCTTCGGCAGTGGTCATTGCGCCCAGTCTACTGCCGACATCCACAAACCACAGTAATCATAGCCTCACGGAGACGCCAGGAGGTCCATCGGTTTCATGGCCAATTTCCGAAGTGTATCCCTCTGTTCCGGCACACGGGAACATGCTCGCGATGCATTCATGGCACCATCTTACTTCCCCGGCAGCTCTATACACCATGCGGAATACGAGCCTCCAGTCGATTGCGGAGCAAAATGCGAGGCTAGCCACTATTCACGCAAACACATCCGTACGAAGCTCTGTCGGTGTGCCCGCGCAACAGTACTCTAGGGCGCCAGGAAGCCATTTCACGAGCAACTGGTCCCGTGAACGGTCCCGCTCACGCAGTACCTTCAGCAGCCGTTCAAATTCACGAGCGGCTTCACCGTTGGCATCGCGTGTGGGTACGCCCGTGGGCTCGCGTATGGGCTCGCCCGCCAATCGACTTTCTGCTCTCCACCTGTTTCCGGGCGTGGCGACACCACCGGTGATCCCACAAACTATCCCCGAGAACCCTGGAGAACTGCCCAGCGCTGTCACCGTCCAGTCACCCTCTATTGACTCTTTCACACCCGGAGCTGTATTGCCAGCACCCATACCCGCCTCTGGATCGAAGTTGGACGTCGATGAGCTGCCAGTTCCTGAAAAGCGCGTTGTTACGATGATATATGTGGATGAGATTCGGCGGTATCAGGATAGGGAACACCTGTACGTGCTGCAATTTCTGTCACTCTACAGTTCGCTAAGCTGTTAAGCAGAAGTTGTCAGGAGAATTTGGAATACCTCATTGACCCGGTCACGACCAAGTTTCCACAGTACGTCCTGAAAATCTCCCACCATGGTTACCAAACAAACATCTACAGCTCCAAGGAGGATGTGCTACCGGATGAATGGACGCCGGCTACTCACCCAGACGGTGCTTTGTATTTCTATCACGGAGAGCGGGTTAGTGAACCCTGTTGGGCACTCGTCTTGACGCTGACTTTGTGCCTCTTCTAGAGAATCTACACTGACGCATATTTGTACAACTCGGCCATCCGTGACGAGATCGAACAGTTTGCCGAATATATGGACGCCTACAGAGAACTATATGACATACAGCTACCTTCTGATAACTGCGACCTCGTTCTCAATATATGCTCCAACGACGATAGCAGTATGCAATGGCGGTACTACTATGTGGACCACGATGAGGCTATTATTTTTTGGGTTCACGAGTACCCCGCACTCAGCTTGATAAGCACTGCGGAAGGTGCCTCGTCTCCGGCTCATATCAGTATGTCTCCCTTTAGGTTCCTCTTACGCTTTGTCGTTCTGATATCAGCTTACTCTAGGACATCGTCTCGAAGATCAATTCTGGTAACGCCGTCCAAAGCCCGCGATCAACCATTCCTCACTGATCCGTTCACCAAGGAGTCATTGGTATATGTATCCAGCAGGGCCAGGGTCGCGGAAACTCCCTGATGGTGCGTATGAAAAGCTCCTGGGTATCCTTACTCACGGCGTTGTCGGTAAGTGACTTAAACGTCAACGGAGCTCTCCTCGAAGCTCGTTATATATGTTAAACTATGTAGATGTCGTGGCTTCCCCCACGTCAACGACACCCTACAGCGCGCAAGATATGCAAGTGATGAGTGCTGCCCTACGACAGGCAAAAGGTGTGCATGCTTTGGGTTCCAGCGGCCACCATTGACTGAAATTCAATTATAGACGGTGGTGCTGGGGAGAGTGACCAGTTTATATGCTCCGTAGGCAAGCCTATTCGTGATCTGGGTGAGCCTATGTTGACCAGAACTTTGCTTAAGGGAGGCTCCTGGGTTATTTACGTTCGTAATTGACTTGGTTATCTGCGGGAAGACCAGAATGCTGAATTTTGCTTTCGTCTTCTAGTACATTGGAGGTTTCTATACTTCCACGGGCAGAGGGTAGCACGTCTAGATCAAGGGCGAAGTCTTCACGGCAATGTGTCGCGCCCTCGATCGCTGCTGATCACCTTGCTATCCCCCATTCTATTCTACGCTCCCGAACTTCACCTCACCGAGATCGAGAAGCTCTGGGCGGACAAGATTATCGTTCTCAGAGCCTGGAATGCATTCATCACAAGACTACAATCAGAATGGCAGGAATTCGTCTTATACGTACGTTTCTGGCACAGTCGAGATGTCTCGAGTACTCACAAGGACGACACAGTCAACAGTCATGCTGACCGTGGATGTTGGTTTTCTTGCCATTCCGAACGTCATTCTCGGAACCGGAGATTCCATCTCGACTTCGCCTGCACAGATCGCCAGTTCTCTCTCCATCTTGTTCAGCATAGGAAGCATCGTCGTGGGGCTGTTGCTTGTCAGGCATAACCGCACGAGAGAACGCGACAAACAGCTTGACGCGGTACGTCGCTATCTATCTTGGGAGGCCGATACCTTCACAGACCGCGTCGGCCTAGGCCGAGTACATGCGACGAACGTTAAGGCCGCTGGTGGGCTTGGAGCCATTGGCCATCATCCATAGTCTCCCTTATGCATTGCTCATGTGGGCGTAAGTGCTTACATTCGTGCCACAACCCATCGCTTCAAGATGCTGATTAAATTATTCAGGATGGTGATGTTCCTGGTTGCGCTCCTCCTTCTGTGCTTCAGAAACGCCGGGCTTGTGATGCGTCTTTCCGTGGGCGTCGAGGCAGTGGTGATAACCGGGGTGATCGTATGGTGTATCGTGCACGGATGGCATACCGGAGACGATGCCGAGCAAGTCTGGGTGAATGGCGTCCTGCCTTCCGTGAAGCAGACGCTTCGACGGGTAGACAAGCGGCTCAAGAGCTACTGGGAGAAAAAGCTGCAGCTGAAGAAGGGTCCTGATGTTATTATCTCCGGGGAAGAAGATGGTGTGCCAGCCGTTGCGCAGTATCCGGCAGGTGCGAACGCTGCACAGTTACCAATGCATGACACGCGCCGCGGTGGCGACAACGTATAACCTTTCCGATGAGCTTCCTCGATCTCCAAGTCTTAGGAACATTGTTAAAGCTTTTGAATATATGCGCAACCCCGGCTTTCGTACACGCGGGCAGAGACGCCTGTTTCAACGGTTTTGAGCCGCCCACCTTACAACATTGAACAAAACGCGTAAGATCTGAGAAGCAGAATAGTCCAGGACCAAACACTAAAGAGTACTCACAGGCGGATCCGAAGTCCACGCAGATCTAGAGTCACTGCGACGGTGACGCGGCGGCGGCGCTGCCTGGGGCGGGCGATGCGTGACAGTGTTCTCGTCACGACGTCACGCATCAGCGATATACGGTATCATGATCACGCCAGCGGTCAATGCATTATGCAACGTTGAACGACTCGGAGTACGTGATGGTAGGATCTTATGAAAGTGCCAGGTTCTGCAGCAGCTTGTATCCCGGACAATAATTGTGCGGATAGTAAGTTCCATCATCTCTGTTCACATGCATGGCCTTGTCTTAGTAGTAGGATAGCGCGACATGACAGATTGAAGACAGGCCAACTTGCCTCTTAATTCGTCCTTGTCCTTTCCTTTGAAGATGAACGCAAACGTGCGATATCGCTCTTCACGGCCCACAATGAACGCTAACTTTTGTGGATGCGTTGTCACCCAGATACCGATTTCGATGCCCATCTCCCGAACACGGTGCTGGTTCCAGAAGTGAGGATCGCGCCGGCTTCCACGAGGTTCGATATATGGGTGAGCATTGAGCATACATTGCGCCGTGGTCAAGATCGATTGAATATGACTGGATGTTGATGCCTAGATACGTATGGAGACTCTTCATGTGGTCATAACACCCCAACATCAGCAAGGCGGAGCTTCGTGTGCGTAAAGGAAGTACGAAGGAGTCTGGCCTCCGATCTTTCACGTTTAGCGATTGCCTAGTATGTGTACTACTTCGACTGGTGCGTGCGATATTCGAAGCTACAGGGCCCTTCCTCCGGTTTACCCGATTCCAGAAGCAGGTCAACAGAACGTCAGGTATCTTCCAGTCGACACGGTCCCCTCGCCGCCTTTTTCATAAAATAGGTGGATGACAGGATGTTTGACCGACCATCCTTAGGCCCTCTTCCTCATGTCTACCCTCCAGCCTACGCCCCAGGACAATTCAAGTGGCCAGAACAAGGTGTTTTCGCTAGACCGAGTACCTTGCGCAAATGTCGATGCCGAGGGATCTGGTGCCTGCGTCAAGGACGGGAGATATTTGTGTCGTTTCTGCAAGATCGTGCTATACTGTTCAAAGGCACGCATGCATCGTATATAAAATTGAGCTTGTGATCGACAGCACTTCACAGAATTGTCAACAAAAGCATTGGGATATACACAACAAGGGTGCGCGATCGCAATACCCCTGATGTCTCTTTCCTCGACCGACTCCTCGATGTCACTCAGACTGCCAACACCAACTCAGAGCGGCTGGATGGCTGCCCAGCTGGATGCGCGAACGGCGGCAGTTCAGGAAACAACAAGATCCATCTGTTTTCGTTCACCCCTTGAGTGAGGGTGCCGCATTGTGAGCACATTCGTAGCTTCTCTATCCAGTAACAGTGTCGTCTCAGACAGCATTCTTAGGTGGGGACACATACCGGGTAGAGACAATCTGCGATTGCCCTTGAACGAGGGTCAGAATTCAGGAGATCTAGCAATCGCCTTCCTCGGTACAAGTCTCGCAATGGGCGTCGAATTCAGCTGACTCTCGTTTTAGAATCCAGGGACCTCCGGGATGTTGTGCGCACCGTGAATGAACCTTCCCTTGATTATTCTGGAGACCTCACCATCGTCGTCAACGACTGCTCTCCAGAGTTCTACGAAGGATTTCGGAATGCTGTCATCTTGATGGTCTTAGGGATGGTTCCGGACAAGCGCCGAGCGGCCGACATCGCATTGCATTATTGGTATTCCGCCTTGCTACCGGAAGAATACAACGACGAAATCAACGACCTGGTCGCCGCAAGCCTCGCGTCCAAGAAAGGTGTCCTTGATTGCAAACTATCTGAAACATCGTCTGTTTCGGGGCTAGTCACTGATCCGCATGACGTGGTCACGCGAATCCAGACATTGAAGACTCAATTCAAGGCAGAAGATGTAGTCAAGGAACTGCAACGCGTCCGGTGTGTCCACTTCTACTGAGTGATAGGTATCAATCTCACTTACATGGCCAGCTTTCACCCGGAACGTGTTGACGATATGGACCGGGTGTACTGGAACTTAGAGCCATCGCATCGAGTCTCGATCCTCGAGTTCCGCAGATCGGGTATGGTTCTACCGTTTGGAGCCTCCAAGAGTCACTTCGACACCCCAAATTACTCTCTATTCTCGCGCGAGGGAAAATGGCTGCAGAGTGATTGGGCGTCTCCACTTGATGCATGGGAGTACGTGCGGAACTCATTCCATGCGATGTGCGACGTATACTGACAAACCTGAATTGATCGGTACTCCACAGCATCTCATCGGTTGTCAGAGCCGGACAGATGCACGGAGCTTCACGCGCCGACCTCTTCGGCTGCCTTTACTTCTATCTCTCCGACCAGCTATACGAATTCGCCAAACGCCTCTCGCGCTACAAAATCGCTTTCAAAGTGTTTGACATGGAACCGGATGTGTTACTTACTTCTTTCACTGAGGGAAAACTGGTTCAGCACGGTGTGCCTCCTTCCATGCGCTTCGACCGTATCGATATAGGCCATATTCTCGGCGATGAGATACCCGGCAATTTACTCGCTTGCGCAGGGTGGGGGAGACTACTTAATGACACAGAGCACGCTATGTTGTTGGGCCATCTCTTGAACTGGTTGAAGGAGGACCCTGGCGAGGGCGCGCCTGGCCGCCTCACAGAAGAGATCGCCTCCGCGACGATGAATAGGCTTTTCATCGAAGGAAAGGTTGGCGAGAAATCTTCATTCGCTAAGATGTATACTGACCATCTGTCCAGATGCCAGCTACATTCCAGCTTGCGTGTGCCAGTGGTAACAGCGACGACCTTATGATTGCGATGGCTCCTCCATAAATGCCATGATCGACTACTCCGGGATGTTTCAAGTGTACCTTGAGCGTCACGGTATACTTGCAGCCATGCGGGAGTCCAAGTTGCAGCTGAAGACGAAGAATACGGTCGCTCCTCATGTGAGCTCTCAGTCGCACAGTCTTGTTTAAAAGTGATAACATCGCTCACCGTCGCGAATTCACAGCAATCCTGTGTGCCAATCAACACACCTCTTAGCACGCTACCTGTTTTCCCGGATGAAGACAGCTAGTATTTGAATGTAGGTTGAAGGATACTACCTTTTGAACGTTGTGTATCCGACTATTGATTACCCTTCGACACAGATTCATGTGGCGGGGAAAATGTGGAATGAACGCCATATGGAATTTTCACGCATTGCCAATGCAGAGACCTGAAGCTACTTGACGGAGCAGTCTCAGACAGTATAGGGATCTGGGAGGTATAGGGATCGGCAATATCTCGTAGTATCACTGATGTCAAACGAGAAGTATTTGACCTTTGCCCGTTTTACGTCTGATATTATTACCCATGATTAGCACTCCAACAGTGCGTGCTCTCCAGTAGAAGTCGAAATGCTTTGTTGGGGTTGGGGTGTCTTCGATCGTGGATCGTGATCACTAATCGAGCTTGTTGGTACGTCTTCTACGTCTCGAATGGATGTGACGTCTCGTCTGATACGTGAATATTTTATCGACCTTCTTCTTCAGAGAAGACACGAGGCTGACCTTCTATGCTGCGGATTCCGCACGTACCGACTTCTTATAAGGTCAACCACAAATGCAATCTCTGAACTTCTCCCTCTCACTATGGCGACTACTCACCCCGACATCCTTCACCAGCTCTCGGATAAGTTATCGCGCATGTCAACGGACGACGAGAAGCTATCTGCAGTGCACTCTTATCTAGACCGACTTTCAGCAAACACAACTGTCCTCAGCCTCCCCTCCGCCTCTTCGAGTAACGACGCTAGTGATCCACCCTTAACTCACTCTGCAGAGTCAGATGGCCTTACCGAAATACTTAAGGAGCATGGTCTTCTTCGTCTCTACGTGGATTCAATCAAGAAATCGCAGGAACACGCCGATTCCTTAGGTAGGTTCGGGATGCGCACGAATGATGCTTCCTTGCACGTATATCCCTGCGCACATGTTGTCGCAAACGAAGCATGGTGTTGTCCCAAGGAAGGGACTTTGAGGTGCAAAGCTTGTACACTCGTTTCATACTGCTCAAAGGTGCGCCACGAATTCCTGAATAGTACTCCGAGACAAGCCTCTGCTTATGAGTTTTCTCGAAGGAATGTCAAGTCAAACACTGGAAAGTGCATAAGCAAGGCGAGTAACAGGTGAAGCATATGCCTCGCGCACCGTTTACGAATGACTACTCAGACTGCAAAGACAAGATCCGATCTTCGGACTGGAAGCCCAGCTGGGTCGTAGAAAAACGCACTCCAACCTTCATGGATTCTGGAGAGCGAACTGGCAATAACTGGCTTGCAAACGTCCACCCGCTTGGTTTCGGTGTCGACTTGTAAGCCCTTCCCAAGCCCTTAGTCAACCAAAGATAGTCGATCATGATTTGGCGACTAGGTGGGGAAATGTGCCTGCTGTCGACATCCTGAAGCTATCTGCCAACGAGAATAGTGGAGATCAGGATCTTGCCTTGGCTTTCCCTGGTAAGCTCACACCTCGTCGGATTAGTCTGCAGAGCTCATCTATGGTTTTAGCCTCTGGAGACCTAAGGAACGTGATACGCAGCGTCAACGAATTACCTTCAGACTACACGGGCGAGCTTACCATTCTCCTGAACGACCGCCAGCCATTCGTCGTACTACGAAATGTGCTTCTCCTCCTCGTGCTAGGCAAGGTCGCCGACAAAAGTCGAGCTGCTGACCTTGCATTACATTTCTGGTATTCGGCTTATGTGCCGATGGAGTATCATATTCAGATGGTCACAGTCATCCTGGAGCTTCTCGAATCTGCGCCCGCATCTGAGGATGGGAGGTTCGGAAGCGACCTTGGCGATCGATCGAGCATCTCAGGAATCCTGAGAGATTCAGTCAGGAAGTTGTTAGGAGCAATTATGCTTTCGACGTATGAGATTCAGGATGTATCCAAGGAAATCAGTCGTGTTCGGTGTGTATCCCAACTTCTCGTTCGATCGTTCAAGTTTTATAGACTGACTTTGTGTGTAGCTTTGCGCCAGACAGCGTTGACCGTCATCATCGTCGGTATTGCAGACTCGAGCCGTCCCATAGGCTGTCGCTCCTCGAATTCCGCAGATTCGGCCTCCTTCTTCCATTTGGGGCTCGCAATGACCACTTCAACCATCCTAATCGCTTCTTATTCTCGCCTGAGGGACGATGGATGCAAACGGATACCTCATCCCCTCTGGGCTCATGGGAGTACGTCGTCGTGTCCATAGCTTACTTCTCGACTGATTCGCTTTCTCCAGCATCTCTGCCGTCATGGAAGTGGGGAAGCGACATGGCGCGAGTCGCGCCGACCTCTACGGCTGTCTCCACTTTTATCTGTCTGAGCAGCTTCTGGAATTCGCGGAACGCCTGTCGCGGTTCCGCATCTCGTTTAAAGTGTTCGACATGGACGCTGTGGCCTTGTCAAAATCGATCCGAAATGGGGAACTATCCCGCCAGGGTGTCCCGGCCACCATGCGGTTCGATCGCATTGACGTATCTAACATCATCGACGAGGAGTATGTTGGTCTCGAGCGTACGTGCGAAGCATGGGGGCCGATGCTGAAGGAGACGGAGCACGCAACTCTCGTTGCTTACTCGATGAATTGGGCTGCTCACTGCGACGGTGCTCGCCCAGGCAGCGCGGCAATCGGTCCATTGACTGAAAAGTTCGTTGATGAAGGAAAGGTCAGTTGCAAGTTCTCACTCTTGACAGTCGGAGGCTGATATCTAATGGCCAGTTACCTACGGTGGATCCGAACACGAACTCGGCAGAGGATATCGTAGGTCAGTATGAAGTCTGGACATCTCAAGGCTCTGCAGCCGAGATCTGATTGCAACGTCCCATTAACGGTTTGCTAGACTTCGGCCGATTATTGATGGCGTATCAGGGCACGTTCACGGCCGCGTATGACAACTCGGAGGCTTTCCGCGCTTACCTCGAAGATAAAAACCTGAAAGCCATCCTCCGTCGAACGAAGCTGAAGCTGAAGGCCAACCACACCATTGTTCCACATGTACGTCCATGACGAATGTACATGTCTCTGCGTACAAGGTCCACCCTGATGCATGTGTTCTAGAGGATTGGTGTGCCAGTCGATGCTCCAGCCAGTGCACTACCTGTTTTCCCAGACAAGGAGAGTTGGTATCTGAGAGTACGTCCAGCCACGCAATGTCCAGTGTTTCAATGCTGAATGGATTACCCCCTGCAGGCGCATGTGGTCGAGGAGATGTGGTCTGAACGATATATAGAACTGTCTCGTTTGGCATGAGTCGCGCCGTTCGGTGACTATATGTGTGTTCGGAGGCTTGTCAATGATAACCGCGCTGTTCAACCCATACAACGCGCTCTTGCAAGGAGATTGGCATGCAGACGCTGGCCCGCTGTCCTGCGCCATGTCCGGCTGAAAAACTAAGGAGCGGATCCGTCTTACCATGATACTTTTGGACGACTGTAAACCGGTTTCTCACGTCCAGCTTGCGTCCAGCTGTCGTACTTCGCAGAGTCCGTCCGCGTTGCGATCGGAGTTGCTCTTTCCGGCGTTCGACTCGGAATGTTTGTTTCCGAAACCTCGACTAGGCCGTACTGGCACTGCCGCATGCCCATACAGCATTCTTCGCTATCTTGTCGCTATCTTGCCACTGACAAGCGGTGTCAATGACCTGCCGGGGGGAGCTGTGTCGCTAATTCAAAAGCATACTACTGAAACCAGGTACAGTACATCGCCTCTCTTCTATCGACCCAGGCAAAGTCACCCTGGTTGCTCACCTTCCACGCTCTGCCACGATGGTAGCTGCAGCATTCGAGCCGCGAATCCTCAGCAATCTCATCGCGGACGAGAAGGAGTACCACAAGCACCTATTGGTGCTACTCGACACCTATGCACACCACTCGCTATCGTCGCTCTCCGCTTTTGCTTCCGTATCACCCGCCTCCGTCTCCCGATCGTTGATAGTCGTCGCCGGAAGCCTGGCAGGTGCAGATGATGCCCTGCGGCGATATGCGGGCAGCGTCGAAGCATGGGAGACGGAGATGGGCGCGTTCAAGGACGCATATGACGAAGTGAACGCTGCCGTTCGAGAACGAGAGCAACAGTACGTGCCGCCATATCATTGCGTAGAGTCTACATTGATCGCGGTGCAGTGTCATCCGTCTCTATGAAGACTCGGAGAAGGAGAAATCGAGGAAAGGAACCTCTATCGCGAGCTCGCTACCTTCTCCCGACTCGTCAAAGAGCGATGATTCTCAAGCGGAGCTGAAGACGTTGGAGAGTCAGCTCGAAGAGAAGAAGCAGAGAATGGACGGTCTTTTGGTGGAGGCGGTGCGACGAGGATTGTATGGCCGTTGCAAGGCCATGATGGAGTGTGGACAGACCTGGATAGAGATGGGCCAGGCAGGGTTGCGCGTGCTCGAGGGCATTGGACAAGGGCGTGATGGTAGGTGCTGGTTTACACCCAATTCTCGACATCTAATGCTCGTTTCTAGCGGAACCTCGTGCCATACCTCCGCCTATTCCTCGATCGACATCGCCGCGAATGCACGTTAACATTCCACCTCAAATCATTTCACCTCCCCCAATCGGCTTGTCAGGTGTTCCACCTGGCATCCAACCTTACAATCACATCGTCCAGCACCCTCAATATCCGCCTTATTTCCCTCCCCCGCAAGTCGTTCAACCTGGCGCGTTCCCTCAATATCCTCCATATGTGCCGCAGCCGCAATATGTTGTTGGGCAACCGCAAGCGCCAATAATCATACCTGGTCGTCCCCCAAGCCCGAGCCCTATTCAGGTGGTTGTGCCTCAATCACCTCCTCGCCAACCACAAGTCATCTTTGCTCCCACTCCGTCGCCCCCATCACCGCCTCGGACCATCGTCATCCCACCACCTCCCCCACAGCCACAGCCTGTCCCTGTGATTATTCCCTCATCGCCCCCTTCCCCGCAGCCTGGAGGCTGGTATGGTCGCCCGGCGACCCCGCCATCCCGCCCTCGCCCTTCGCGCGACCGCGGCGGCTCGCGCACCTTCCTCAAGGGCTTCGTGGATCTGTTCCGTAAAGACGACGCGAAGGCCCCCAGAAGCGTGAACTCATACAACGACAATGGGTATTATAATCCGCAATATGGACCGCCGACGATCGTGGACACAGCGTCGCCGGGCTACTCGTACCGAGAATCGGAGGTCGACGAGAGCGACAACGGCTACGCGCGCTCGGTGATGAGCAAGGGCATGTCCGCCATCTCGCGGCCGTACACGACCTTCACGAGCCGCACGCAGAATACGCAGCAGAGCAACACGTCGCGCATGAACTCGCGCTGGCCCGTCCCTCCCCCGCGTGCTGCCAGCCCGCCGCGGCCGCACTCGGTAGACAGCCTGTACCCCTCGCCGCGCACCGAGACGATGCCGTACGACACACCTGTCATCCCACCGTACCCGAGAGCCGGGCGGAGGCAGCGGACGAGCTCGCTGGACAGCTCCCGCTCTCGGAGGTCCCCCAGGCCTTTGCTCACGCCTGTCAGGCCCGTGCCCGTGCGGCCTGGTGAGTCGTGGGGAGGGCGGAGCCCGTCGCCGTCGCCGCCGTGGGCATCCGGGCCGCCGGCTCCCAGTCGCACTGCTCGCTCGCTGGACTTGGGGGTGTCGTCCCCGCCGCCCACGGGCCTCTGGCCGAAGGACACGCCCGTCATCGCGCCTCTTGGGGTGCCCGCTCTTCCGAAGCAGGAGCGTGCGCCGGTGAAGCCGGCGTGGGGTGGAGATACGTTGTCCGAGCTTAGCTTGGAACTCGGGTCGAGACCGCCGGTGCTGCGTAACGCTGGGGATGAAGAAGAGGACGATGACGACGCGGCGTCAGTCTCATCGTATGCGACGGTGCAGGATGAAGAGGCTCTTGTTGCATAGTTGGATAAGGATGATGGGATACAATCGATGGCTTTACAGGAGCAATATCCTGTCCAAATGGGCAAGTGAGGGGTGATAAGATGTGTATTCTGTGATAATTGAATTTGATTATGTGCATTTCGCCCCCCGGTTTACACTTGAACCTGCGTATTCTTGGACATTATCATCAGGTTCAAGCAAGAAACATCACATTACATTCAATTCAGAAGCAAAATAACTCTAGAAAAAAGCATAATACAAGACCCGATGTCCACAAATCACTACCGAATGGTATCATTTCCAGCCTCGTCAAGCATTAGCGGGTTCATTACACTGGCGACGGAGGGAAGGCGGCGAGGATGGACCGAGAGTAAAACAGATTTACATCTTGTTCAACTCAGCAGCGCGGGCGTGCATCTCGTCGCGAGGCTGGGTGAAAGAACACGGAAGTTAGACTCAATATCCAGATAATTGTATGGACCAACGTACAGCGGGAGCGTCCATTGAGTGCACCATCTCGGGCGTAGGGATCATCGGGCCCGGAGCCATCATGCCCTCCGGCATGGGGTTCGAGCGCATCCCACCCGTCTCCTGCATGTCGGAGGGGTCGTTCGTCTTCTGTAGGGGTTGCAAGCGACGGTCAGGGACCGAGTCGGCGAACCGTGAGAGGTAGAGTACGTACAGCTGGGTGCGGCTGGATGGAGAACTGCTGCTCTGAACCGTCCTTGCCCGAAGGCATCATGGGCTCCGCCGACTGCATGCCGCCCGAGGACATCATGTTGTCGGCAGGCTTCATGTTGTCGGAGGGCATCATGTGGTCACCAGCCATCATGTTGTCGGAAGGCTTCATGTGGTCCCCGGGCATCATGTTGTCAGAGTCCTTCATGTTGTCCGTAGACATCATGTTATCCG
Organism: Artomyces pyxidatus; assembly: GCA_022160305.1. Classification (NCBI taxonomy): domain Eukaryota; kingdom Fungi; phylum Basidiomycota; class Agaricomycetes; order Russulales; family Auriscalpiaceae; genus Artomyces; species Artomyces pyxidatus. The sequence goes on from MU277191.1 coordinate 791,934, forward strand.
CCGGCTTCATGCCGTCCGAAGGCTTCATGTGGTCCGCAGACTCCATGGGCCCAGAGTGGGACTTGGAACGCTTGGGGGAGAGCTTGCGCTTCATGTTCTGGAAGATGTTGGGCATGATGTGCGAAGAAGTGTTGGTTCGAGAGGGGGAAGTGTGGATGGTTGTATTGGTTGGTTGTTGATTGTTGGAGTGACTGACGATGTGGTAGACCCGGAGGGGTTTATATAGGGGTGTCTGTGCTGCGAGCCAGCTGACGGAGGGCTGGGCGTGACTGGGCGCTGCGGAGTGAGTAAACACCACCGGCGGAGCTTGGTCCAAATGACGTCGCTGCGCCGGAGCACACAGCTGCACAGCCGCCTGCGTCGCCGCTCTATCGGCATCTCCCGGACGGTGGCGGTGCAGCGCGACGCGCAGTCCACTACTAGTAGATTATACTGTTGAGAAATTGATCAGTCGAACATATGCAGACCGCAAAACATCGCTTACCACTCAGTGCTCATACATTTGTGTTCGCTCTCACGTCTTCCTCATCATGCCCGGTGGCATACGTGGAAACGGACGTCACGGTCCCATCATCACTTGCGGCACCGTCCAGCACGAGACCAAGCGACGATAGCTGCGTCTCCGTCAGCTCGCTCGACCCTAACTGCGATCTCTGATCCTTATCAGGCGAGCGTGCGCCAGGATGATTGAAACCAGACCGCGGCGATGCAAGATAACTGATGCGCTCGACCCCACGAGAAAACGCGTCGAAGGGAGTAATATCGGGAGATCGAGAGGTAACCGATTCTTCTTCTATGGTAGTGGTAGACGGCTGGGGTGCTTTCCCACTCTGAGGTAATCGTTGCGGCTGGTGCCTCGTGTTCTTCCGCGACGTGTTGCTTTGCTGAGTGTTCTCTGTGCGACTGGTGAAATCTGTGTGGGGTCTGGATGCGGCTGACATGCCTTTGCTCGTGATCGACCCTCGGTTCGAGCGCATGTCAACCTCGCTGATATTTTCTGACTCGTACGAGTGAAGGCTGGGAGATCCAGGGACTGGCCGAGGTGGGTTTTCATACTTCGAGCGAGAAGTGTGCCTCATACCGTCTTTGCGAAAGAGGTTCACGAAGCTCTTCACGATCGTCGGTGTACTCCGTCGGGAGTCTTCGGCTGTAGAGATGAGGTGGGTTGACGTCCGGTAGTCTCGCTGGGCGATATAGAGAACAAACTGGGAACGAAGCCGACGCGACGACGAGGCGGAGAATGGGGTACCTGCACAATCGTGATTGGGTCGGGCGGACGCTGAGGTTGCATATAAGGGGGTTCGACGACCTGGACATATCGAGGCTGCGACATGGTAGCCTGAGGGTAGGGCGGGAATTGGGGAGCCACTTGTGGTTGAGAAGCGTGCTGGTATATGTTGCAAATTGGGGAGACGGGACGAATTGGGGGGAGAGATAACCGGTGGTGGGCCTGACTTCAGGAGTTTGGAGAGGTGCGGCAATATATTCAGCCCGCTCGACTGCTGACGAGTAAGAGTTGTGTAGGAATTGACGCATGTCATCGGTACACTCACCATCGCGTTTATCTGACCCTTCAAGCATCCGCAAACTCATCTGGCCCATTTCCATCCATGTTCGTCCGCACTCTGCCATCGCTTTGCATCGATCTTTCAAACCTCGCTGTACAGCGTCCACCAGCAAGTTGTCCAGATGTTGCCGCTTTTCTGCAATCTGACTGTCCAACGTATTCAGTTCCGCCAGTGCTATCTCGGATAAGTCTGTACGCGCGACCGGTGACGTCCGCCCCGTAGGACTGTGAGATATGCGCGATAATCTGCAATGTCTAATTAGCACGAGCCTGCACGATTCCGCGAGGATACGCACAAAAGCTCCCGTTCGCGGAGAGCAGTCTCAATTCCATCCTGCACGACTTGGAGCGCATGCATATCCGCGTGCCAAGCCTCCACACCGCGGGCATACAGGCGCAGAGCATGGTCTGCTCCTGCGAAGCTGCCTGCGACGACGAGAAACGCACTAGAAACAGGTGCCGCTGTCGTTGCAGATGCATATGCCGACAAAGAATATAGTGACTGGCGAGAATGACTGTCGATCAGTAGCAATAGATGCTGGTGATACGCCTCTCCGTCGTCGAGCAAGTTCGAGAGCAGACGCGAGTCAGATTGAACAGCTGCCATGGCGGTATTGTTGGTGAAAGAAAGTCCTTGGAGTTCAACTTTGTAGCATTTGTAGCAGAACACCGACCTATATAGTAGCTGGCGCCGCTACGCTGCCTCCGCACAGCTGTCGCTGCCATAGATTACGCTGCTGTGCATACTAATAGCCGATACGGGAGCTTCGACGTAAATTCCATGAGAATAGATCTACCGGGTACACTTCCAGCCGTCCTCATGAGGGCTCTGTCAATGCTCGTTCTCGTTTGGTAGCTTGTGTCATGTCGAGAGAGAGCAGGGGTAGCGAATTCGAAGAGATTGGAAGAGGAAGAAATGAAGGCGCTTTCAAGCTGGAGCGCCGGCGGCAATGGCCGTATTACATGCGCAATCGAGCCGGAGCCGGCCGGACAGTCGCGTCGCGTCTCGTCCGACACTCGTCCTGTGCTCACTGCACACAGCTGTCAGGAGATATGATGCTCTCTGGTGCGTTTCTTGTATCGGATAGTACCTGGCTCTTTCCTTGAACTGCAGGTGCGGCGTTTGCAGGCTCGTCTAAGAAGCGATCTCTCGACAGTTCGAGCACGGGCAGTGGGGAACCTGCACGAAAGGTCCAGAAATGTGAGATCAGACGTGCTCCGCTTTTCAATTCGCTAATCACTACGTCCAGTGGCTTCCATATTTGTGAAACCGGACCAGTCCCGGTCCAGCGGGGACGAGATGTTCCGGTGGATCACTCCAGCTCTGGGGCCAAAGCGAGCGTGCTTGCACGGGATCCATTTGAAACCCAAAGCTTCGCCGAAAGTTGCGGTCTTCGACCTCGACGGCACTCTCATCAAGTCCAGCTTTGGAAAAGGGAGGGCATCTAAGTCTGGTCCGCTCGATTGGCAGTGGTGGAAGGGCGTCGTTCCTGGGAAGCTGAAAGAAGTTCACCGTGCTGGGTCAGTACGATACATCCGCACCCGCTTACCGAAATGACCTTCTTTTATCAGCTTTTCGGTCATGATTATCTCGAATCAAGGAATTAAAGCACCACAGCTTGTCGATTGGAAGAAAAAGATTCCTCTAATCGCCGCCACAGTATGTCATTTGCCTGTCTACAAACGTCACTCTAATTGCAAGCGGAAGCTCCCAGACGTACCATTTCACATATTCGCAGCGACAGCAAAGGACGGACATCGCAAACCCATGCCCGGGATGTGGCACGAGTTAGAACGCATCTTTGGAGAAGAAGGCGTGACAATCGGTATGTCGCTTTTCGGGCGCAAGCGATGACGCTGAAACATCCGCCAGATAAATCTGCGTCCTTTTATGTGGGCGATGCAGCAGGCCGCGCGGCGGATTTCGCCTCCACAGACCGGAAATTCGCCCTCAATGTTGGAATTCAGTTTTACACTCCCGAGGTAGGGTCTGCCTTTGTTTCTGCCCTTACTACTGACAACACCGCCCAGGAGTACTTCCTCGACATACCTCCGGCGCCTTACACGCTTCCCGGTTTTCACCCATCCTCTCATAAGCCTGCTCCTTCGCGCGTAACACCCTCAGACCTACCGATCGTCCCTCCAGCTCCGTCACAGCCTGAAGTCGTGCTCTTCGTTGGCCTACCATGTCTAGGTAAATCATCATTCTACAGGACACACTTTGCGCCCGCAGGATATGTGCACGTAAACCAGGATACTCTCGGTAGTCGCGTAAAGTGCGTCAAGGCGGCGGAAGAGGCACTGAAGGAAGGGCAGAGCTGTGTTATAGGCGTGTATGCGATCTCAATTACGTCGAACATCATGTTGACCTGCTCTGGCAGATAACACAAACCGTGATGTGCAGACGAGGAAGCTCTACATTGACATGGCCAAAAAGCTGAAGGCTCCAGTAAGGTGCGTCTCGTCCGAGGTGGTCTTTCATATCCAGTAAGCTCATCGTTTCGCAGGTGCTTCTGTTTTACCGGTTCCAAAGAACTTGCATGGCACAACAACTTGTATCGTGCCTATAACCTGCCGGCTTCTGTAGCGAGCCGAGAGGTGAGTCAGCTCCGTGTCTATCCATACTTACCTTGACGAGGGCGCTTTCTCAGCCCAAACGTGACATCATCCCGCACATGGCATTCTCGGACTTTGCAGCCAAGTACGAGGAACCCTCGACGAAAGAAGGCTTTACAGAGGTGCGCGCCGTGAATTGGGTCTTTGAAGGAAGTGAAGAGGAGAAGAGGAACTGGAGTATGTGGTTGCAGATCGATGGGAAGTAACGCGTCATGCGGACAGCCTTAGATTTCTTTCTCGGTCCGCTAGATGTTGTTTGATCGTTCTTAAGTGCCCCTTCACTGTGCAGAGCAATCTTACGTCAACTCGTGTACGTCCGCGAGTCGCGACTTGCCCCGACGCGTCGCCCCTATTCGATCCCACTATGGCACTATCCTTTCGACACCCACCTCCTCATGGATCCTCAGCCAACCTCCCAGCCTCCTTCTAAACGTCGTCGACAGGAGGTCGAAATCGAATCTTATCAGAATAACACGCCTCCCCCTAAATTCATAAAAAGCGAGGATTTCTGGCTTGAAGACGGCAACATAATCCTATCTTGCGACCCTGTCAGATTCCGAGTCCACCGTGGTATCCTTGCTCTTCATTCTATCGTATTCAAGGATTTGTTCGCCACCTCCGGCGTGGGCGATGACACATTTGAAGGTGTTCCTATCGTTACCCTGCACGATAGGGCAAAAGACATGCGTCTGCTTCTCCAGATGATACACTTCCGAATGTAACTAACGCGTTCTTACATGCCCTGGCTCCACTAACTTGAAGGTCCCAGATATTGCCAGAATAAAAGCAAGATGCGGCTCGAAACTTTGCGCCGGGTCCTCCGCATGGCGCGCAAATACATAGTGGACAAGGTCTACAAAGAGATCGTTAACTACCTCAAGTTCATCTTTCCTTCCACGCTCCACGAGCACTGCTCAATGACACGCACTGATGCGCTTTGTCGGGATATGGATCCTATGCTCAGGGTGGATATCGCCATGGAGTTCGACATTCCGATCATCCTGCCTACATGTCCTCCCTCCTCAGCATGAAGTCCAAAGTCGATGGCCCCACATTTGCGGACAACAAACGTAACAGGCCATCTCCGGCCGTGCTGCGAGCCGTTCTGCTCTTCGACGCGGAATCTCGGGAGGCGATCGACTCACGGGAATCTCACCAGGGTTGGTTTGACGAACAGCAGTGCGGCTCAACGCACCCAGAACAATGCGACGGAATTTTCGGCGAAACCTTAGTGGAATTACGGCGATGGTATCTCAATCACGAGCACGATGTTCTCATCATGACACTGGATCCATTCCGAGAGGACACTCTGGTGAATCTCTGCGACCACTGCATCGAACGTTTCTGGGAGTCGGGGGAGCCTGAGCACAGGCGTGATTTATGGAACAGCCTACCTGGCTTCCATTGCTCAGTCTGGGGCTCGGAATATGGCTGGAAAGAACTCGTACTCGGAATACCTCCACTGCAGATGACCTGAATTGCGGGACCCGTCACAGGTGCTCTGGTACTCATTCTCAATTTGTACACGCCAGCTGACGCTCTGCATGCTATTAGTGCCCTCGGAAATCAGACTTTACCGGACAAGAACTCACGCGTTCGACCTCTGGCGAGTTGTACTTCTACAGATGTTTGGCAGCCCCTTGGTGCTCAGCGCCAACGGGGATATTTATGGTTGACAGCTACACCGAGATATGTATAACAGACAGCAAAAATGCTACAAATGGGCTGGCGTGCGTACAGAGAGCGAGTCAGTCAACAATCGAAAACAGCAACGTGAGTCGGAAACCAAAATTGCAATACAACAGGTGTAAGCGAAAGGTGGATCTACGTAGCAGCGAAATGCTACACATCGACAGCGCTATGAAGTCGCCTTGATGCTGTTTAGCCGCACGACGAGGGGTAAGAGAGAGACATTCTCGCTTGATGCGTAGAACTGAACACAGTCAACATATATCTGGATGGAAGTCATCAGCCATGGGACATTGTCGCGGAGAAGTGCGTTACTCACTTTAAACCTGGGGTGTGATACTCATCAGTAAACCCCTAGGAATAGGGCTAACGACGAACGTACCAGTGATTGAAATTGGTTTCGAATTTGCTGAGGAACTCCAACCTTTTGTTCATTCCTTGATCACCCTCGGCCGTCTCCAGCGCTGCCAAAGCCTGATTGGCAGACTTCGTAAATGACGCCGTGTACAGCGCAAATGTCGAACACGTCACGATCAGCTTCGAATATGCCTATACGTAGTCCCCAGAGAAAGGTCAAGACTACGTTTTCCATTTCCACAAGACAACCTACCTTCAACAACTTCGAGCTCGTAAGCATACACTCCTTTAGACATGTGTCAAGAAAATCGACGTGGTCGCGCAACAGCTGGTCGACGGTGGTCACTTTGGCCAGCTTCACCTCGAGCGAGTGCCAGTTCGGTTCGAGCACTTCAAAGGTGATGAACGCGAGGATCTGCTGCACAAACGCAAGCATGCGTGCGCGTAGCACGAACACCCGGAGCCTCCATTTTTCGAATTCGGGGTGTGCAGGCACGACGCGCCGCCATGGCGTCGACATCTGCTCGATCCACATAGAGGACAGCGATCCCTCTACGTGCTTCAAATGGAGCAGGAAGCGGAATATGAGCTGGTACCGCAGGATCGTCTTCCGTGAGATTACGAGGGAAAGTGGGAATTTGACGTTGTAGTCGAGGGCGATGGCATCGATCGCTGATACGACGTCAATATTCGAGACGATACGGACGTAGAGAATGCGAACGTACCTAGGATCTGCTTCTTGTCGTCTTTTTCCTTCTTGTGGTCATCGTGTCCGCCTTCCCAGTCCCCGTCCTCGCCGCCGATGACCCCGCTTACATTCACGACCTTCAGAAGCCATTCGTAGAGCCCGCTTGGCATCGTGACCACTTTGAGGTCTTCCCGAAACATCGCATCGTCTCCGTGCGCATCAGTGCTGAGTGAGAGATCAAGGAGACTTTGAAGCTTGACGAGTGATGCAGTCTTCGACGATTTGCGGAGCTCTAGATGTGAGAGGTCGAGGAAGTGTGTGAGGAATGAAGCGTGCGAGAGGAAGAAGTAGCGCTTGATACAGCGTAGACGGGGGATGAGTTCCTGGTCTTTGAGCAGAAGCTGGAGGAGTGTGCGGTTTGCATACGTGTAGTCTTCTTCGATTGACTTGTAGAATCTGAAGTAGATACTCAACATCAAATGGTAACTAATGCAGAAGAAACATACCTCTCGTCATCCATTGGCCAATCCTCGTCGAGTGCGACAGAATCCTTCCGGATCTCAATTCCACACTCCCGAATGACGTTGAGGTACTTGCCTGCGAGGAGGACTTTGTGCTTCCAACCTTCTAATAAGGGCGGGATGCAAGCACCGCCTGGTAATCGACCTCCTGCAGTCCGAGGAGGAGGAATTCCGGCCTGATGGCGTTTGCTGGAGCCAGCCTGCGTCGATCCGTCCCGGAGCTGAGGGTCTGTCCTTCAGATATGAATGTCCGAGCATGTTACTACCTTTTACTTACCGTATACCGACGCTCCCAATATTCATCAGTATAATCCATCTCGAGCGTGCCGCGGTTGATAAACTTGCTCTCCTTCACGCAGAACTCCTCATATGGATCTGCAAGCTTCCCTGTGCGCGTCCACATTTGTAGCATCGCAACGTACGGCTTTCCGGCGGCTCGCAGGAGCGTGCCGTACAACGTGCGGGCCGCGGGATCGCCGGACATGTTTTGCATTCGTTCATACAAGATGGCGAGGACCTCGCCTCCCTTCACAGCAATGCCGCTCGCACCTAGAGAGCCCTTGTCCATTTCAGATAAGACGGCTTTCAGCTTAGCTCCGCCAAGCCCGAGCGCCTCGTTCCGTGCCTCGTCTTCGTCGTCCGTACTTGACTCCGCGGAAGAACCTGAGCCAGAAGGATCGTCCGCAGTAGCGAGTTCGGTGATGAGTTGATAGATGAGGGAGAGTGTGTGGACCGTTGGATGCACGTAGAACCAGAGCTTCTGCAGGGTAAATTGCGGAGATGCGTTAAAGGCATGCTCGAGTTGGGACAATAAAGTCTGGTAATCCTGGGGTTGGGCGTCAGCGTTGTCTCATGGGCATAGCGCGAGCGGTGCCGATGGACACAAGTCGGCCCATCGTGTAAGACCGCAATTAATGGGTCAGATGGTGTATTTCAGAATACTCACCTTCAACATGTCCCGAAGCGAGGCGCAGAGGGCATGGTTAACGAGGCCAAAGTCAAGATGACTGCGCAACTCGATAAAAGAGGAGATCGCAGTGTAATAGGTCGCCAAAGGAAGAATCCTGTCCACAAGGTCCCGTAGCGATGGATCTAACAGCGTTACATTGGCCTCACAATTTGAAACGGAATAGAACTGTCATACCTAGTCGTTTTGATGCAACGAACCGAATGCCCTCCAATGGATCGTCGTCGTCCGGAGAGTAATCTTCATGGTGATTGATGTATATTCCTTCGATACCCTATAACAGATCCGCAATCGAGGGGGAGCGCCGGGTATTGCAGAGGTGCACTCACCATGAGCACATAAAGAAGATCTTCGAGGATCATAGCCTCTTGAATCTCGAGCGGCATATCATCTAGATGTTCCTCTCGGGCCTTCCCTTTCGTCTTCGGGATGGCCGTGCCGGAGACAACGCGCGAGTTTAGAGGTGCGCGCACGAAAGACTCCTCAGCGATGAATGAAGGTTCAGCTGGCAATAAGCTGGAATTAGTAGGCCGTCGAGAGGTATGAGGCCGTGTTGGTGTGTATGAGCTCTCGGCTGCGGACCTCTGTGGTAGGCGTCCCTCGAAGCATGGACGCGTCCATTCGCAGGACCTGTGTGCTCTTCCTCTCGCTCGTTTCTGCTCCTTCGCACCGACGCGATTGTCCCTGTCACCTGTGTGCAAAGACGCGCTGCCCGTGAGACGGTAGCGCGTAGGGTACGATCGCAGTGCGGACCTTTGAATACTCTTTCGCAGAGAGTGTCAGTTTCTTTCTACCACCCGTACGGGGTCTTGGGGTATATGGATCCATCTTTGCCAACGAGCAGTGGATTGAAGCGTAAAATTGTGAGAGTGGGTGGAGGACAAGCGAGCGCGACGCGCCGTTCTAGCTGGCGCGCCACTGCCCTTTGCTCTTGCCGCCATCTTCACGACTCGCCCACACGGTGTCATCCCTTCGGCTCGGTCCTGACCCTCGAGCACCAGCATGCGTGATGCTAACGTCTACTCGCATGTTCGGGCTTTGCCCAGAATGGTATTACTTCACATTTTCTGACTCACTGGCGCGTGCTCATCCAGCGTGCAGAGTTGGTCACGGCACAATCTCTTCAACCTCTGGAAGCGCTCCCTCGGCGAGCTAGCCAAAGAGACGAACTTCAGCCGCACTACGAAGACGCTTTTCCAGCAACGATGGGCTGCCAAACAGCTCGTGCGCGCGTACCATGGCGACTTCATCAACGAGAAGACGTTCAAACGATGGTACCTCCCCAGCACTCTTCCTGATGTCCGGCCGCGTCATCCCAATCGCGAGACAGTCGAGCTCAACAAATGGGCCCGTCAGGTCAAGTGGGTCGAAAGAGAGAAGAAGGAGAGAAGGGAGGAAATCGACGGAGAGGAAGAGGCTCTTGCGCCTGTGGGTAGTTTGATGTTTGCCGAGATTGAGCGTCGAATCGACGTGGTCATCTTCCGGGCGTGTCTGGCACACAGTGTGTATGAGGCCAGGCGCATGGTCATACACGGAGACGTATTGCTCAATGGCAAGAAGGTACGTGTCACACTCCGTCTCTCGTTTTCTGACGTTCTGAGCGCGTATGTAGCATCAAAACTCCAACACGCGTCTTGCACCCGGAGACATGGTGTCTGTCGATCCAAAAGCCATTTCCTTCCTACAACCTAAACCTGAAAAGCCCGCCAAGTCATCAGACAAGGAGGCAACTGAGTCCAAAGACTCCTCCGAGTCTGACGAGCAGGCCACTCTCTCCGACGCCGAAGAAGGGGTCGAGCCCTCCTCGAAGAAGAACAACACCTCCGCTAGCGACAAAGCAGAGGCGTGGTGCAAGGGCAAAGGTTCAGACCTTACCCCATTCAACCTCCCGCCTTACGCGTCTCCATTTCTCTTCATCCCCGCTTACATCGAGCCTTCCTTCGCAACATGTTCGGCCATTTATGTCCGCCATCCGACAGCCCGCCCGGGATACTCAGAGATACCGACGCCGTACGACGCGGACGGCGAGATCGTTCGTCTGGCTTGGGAGTGGTACGCGAAGGTGCGCCCACGGAATAGGAGCAAGCGCCAGCTGGCGCGTATGCCAGAGAATAGACAATAGAGGGATGATGTAGTTAGGGTATGTTCGCGGTATACATCTTCATAATCCAGTTCCTTCCCTGCCACCTAGACAGCCAGGCCAGATCCGTGGCCGTACTCACTGTTCTCAGATGCATCCGCCAAGTAATATGTCAACTCATCGTGAGTACGCGATCAGCACGGAACGTGGTACAGTACGTACATTCCACAATGCCAGGTTGGGTCCACGGTGCCGATCCGAGGTGACACTAATTTGGTAGGACAGTCGGTCTTAGCGTAGGATTCGCGCAGCAGGACGCGGCCTTCTATCATGCTATTCGTTCGTTGTGCACTCATTCATCCCGCTTACAGCAGTCCGGGCCAATCGCCTGCAAACGATACGTGTAATCTCGCGCACGGGAGACTCTTCGGGCGAAGCATGCAGAAGCGAATGTCACAGCGACAGCGAACCGCTTTCGAACATAACGTCTCATCGATGCTCGATGCTACCTACACGCATGCGTATGATTATGTCTTGACTGATTGTCTGGTGGGTCCCTGACCACTGGTGAGAAAGATAGGAAGAGATGGGACGGGACGATACACCAGTCTGCTGTCCTGAGAAGGTGCGGGGCACTTCGGAAAGCCGCCTACGTACCCCCCCGACAGGTCGTGGCCGATGCAAGGCCGATGAGTATCATGGGATTGTCAAACAACGGGGAGTGGGAGCATCAGACGACTGGGTACAAATGTCAGGATAATTTTTGGGGAATTATTGGGTCGAGTCCTCCGAGGGGGCCGTTGCTGAACGATGGCAAGGAGCGCTGCGGGGTTAGCGAAAATGCGGGGAAATTGAAATATACGGAGCTCCGGCGGGCCGGCGCTGGGGACAGCAGCGCCGGAGCCAATCCGGAGTCCGTGTCTGCTCCTTTGGTCAGAAGACATATCCTGGGCGCAATATAATGCCCTCTTCCAATGCGGAGTCCCGCCACTTTCTCTTCCCCCCACGTCGTCCGCTTCGTTCCCCTCGACCCCCACCCCGACCGACGCGATGTCAGCACCAGCTCAAGATGCCGCGCCCCCTCTCCCTGCAGGCCAGAAGGCCGCCCCGAAACTCAAGCAGCCGTATCCGTTCTGGCTGGGAGGTACGCGTGACCATCGTCGCCGATGGACTTGTCCTGACCCGCGAGGTACTGCGCAGGTGTTGCGGCGACGATAGCAGCTTCGATCACCCAGTGAGTATGCCACAATTGCTTCCTGCATTCAATGGACCGACGCGCCATAGTCCGCTCGACCTGACGAAAGTCCGACTACAAGCGTCGGGCGACAAGCGCATGATCGAGTCGCTGCGCAAAACCGTGCGCACAGCAGGCACGTTTCCCAACGTCCTCTATGTGCAAGCACCCCTAACTTGCACACAACAGGTGCGAGAGGGCTGTTCGACGGCATCTCGGGAACGTGGATGCGTCAAATGAGCTACTCGCTATGTCGTTTCTGGGCATACGACGAGAGCAAGAAGCTCATCGGAGCCGGGCCGAACGCTCCAGCGTGGAAGCTCGCTGCTGCAGGGAGCATGGGTACGTACTCACAACCCTCGCGTTGCAGCGTTCTTCGCAAGCTCATCGCATCATAGCCGGCGGGATTGCGGGCTTGGTCGGTAACCCCGGAGGTACGCCACGTTCTCCATTTGATATCAGGCGCGTATATTGACTTGCATACACAGAGATCGTTATGGTACGTCGCGTTAGATAATGTCCTTCCGCCGCGCTCATTGCCCGTAGGTTCGCTTGCAAGGCGACTTTGCAAAGCCGCCCGAGAAGCGCTTTAATTACAAGAATTGTTTCGATGCGCTCTTCCGGGTAAGCAAGCGCCGAGCTGCTCTGCTCCGCTATAGCGCTAATACATGTACGCAGATGGTCCGAGAAGAGGGCTTTTCTTCGCTTGGGCGCGGATTGACGCCGAATGTGTTTCGTGCGATCCTCATGAATGCGAGCCAGCTCGCATCGTAAGTTACCTTCCCTCCATTTGGAAATTGTGTCTCATTATCTCTAGGTACGACTTCTTCAAAGCGGAGCTCTTGAAGACGCAGTACTTCGAGGACAACATCTATTGCCATTTCACGGCTAGTTTCGCGGCGGTACGTCCGTCGATCGCGTAGATCTGAGACATCACTGACGTCATAACAGGGCACAGTCGCAACGACCGTATGTTCTCCTGCAGACGTCCTGAAGGTAATGTACTGGGTATTTCGGCCTACTTCTCTTGCTGACTCTGTGTCCGCAGAGCCGTATCATGAACGCGTCCGGCCCGGGCTCGAACGTAAGTGCAGTATACATCATGACGTCGCAAGCGCTAACACGAGCGGCTGCAGTCGACGATGCAAGTCATCAGGAACTCGCTCAAGAACGAAGGACCGATGTTCATGTTCAAGGGCTGGCTTCCGGCGTGGACGAGGCTGCAACCGACTACCATCCTCATCTTCCTGACGTTCGAACAACTGAAGAACGTCGTCGACTGGACACGCGGCACGACGAAGGCATGAACTCTGGCTCGGACCTTTCACGACTAGCATTGCTTGAATGTATGTAGAACAGGTATGTATTGTATATGTGCATGACATCGGACGACTATGCCGTCGACGAGCCACAGTGAGGGTGAACCTACTTCGGTTTTAGTCCATCCAACTTCCGCGCGGGATAGATCATCCAGTGAAAATGACGGCACATTGCTAATGGCGTCGCAGGTGCAATCGGTGAGATGTGAAAATAAGATATATTTCGCATTTGACCGTGATATTGCCATGCTGATGGGATGAGGTCGAGTTATGTATCTTGAATGAGCTAGGCCGTACGGGTGTGGGACGGCGAACGCCAGTATTGGTTTTATATCAATGAGCATTTTGTAAATATACCTGTCCCAAACCTCCTGCTGCTGTGTCATTTCATGAAATTTCTGGTGTACCGTCGGCTATGTGCTCCTGCAAAGAATCTTCTGGCACAGCAATAATTCCACATTTCGTAGTGGCGCGCTCGTGTGAGTATCTCACATTCTATCTGACGTGAACACAGTGAAGAGAATAAGGTGCTATTGGTTTGTTGTTTGAGAGCAAGTGACGAGAGCTCGAGGATACGATGCGGGCCCGGGTTGAAGTTGAGGCGGCGCTTAAAATGTTCCCGGCGGGTCGGCGACGGCTGCTAGACACTGGCACTGCCGACTGTAATCACTCGATCGAGGGCTAGTATTAGTCGTGCTTGTACAAGGTCAGTACTTGGGCCAGTACTTGGGTCTGACTACTATTCCGCTCATCATGAACTCCGAGGTCGAAATGGCAGCCTGAAAACTTATACGCTTGCATCTTTCAGCATGCCCACAGACTTCGTGATCATCGGTGCCGGTGTCATTGGCTCTACTGCCGCATTCTATCTGTCCAATCATCCAAATGTTTCTTCGACATCTATCACTTTTATCAAAGCCTCCACAAGTGGAGCAGCACAGGGTGCGTCTGGCAAGGCCGGAGGCCTCGTAGCCAAGTGGGCGTACCCGAAAGCGTTGGCAGAGGTTAGCTTCAAGGAACATATGCGGCTTGCTGAGAGGTTCGACGGTGAGCGGAAGTGGGGATGGAGATATGTCAGTGCGGGAGAATGGGTAGGACGTGGACGCGATCCGGCCCTCCCCTCGCCTTCCCACAACGATTTGAAGGACATGAAGAAGACAGGTTTACCTGAGGATCTCCGATGGATCAGCGAAACAATGACGGACAAATATGTGCCCATAGCTTCCCCTGGAGACACGGCTCAGGTGCATCCATACTTATTCACGACGAATATACTCGATGTTGCCGTTGAGAAAGGTGTGCGCTTCGTCCAGGGAGCGGTGACATCCCTCGACATTGTATCTGGGCACGTTCGCGGTGTCCGGTACATTCCACACGGGTCTATGGAAGACGTCTACCTCCCCTCCGATTGTGTCATACTCGCCGCTGGCGCCTGGTCGCAGGCGCTACTCCCCTCTTTGAATATCTCTGGCCTGTGTGGACATAGTATCGTCATTCGTACGCCTCGCGCTCTCCCCGCAGACGCGATCTCGCCGTACGCCCTCTTCACGTCGATTTCCCTTCCTCCCCGGGGTGGAGCATCTCCACGTGTCGTGACTCCCGAGATATACCCCGTCCCGATGGAACTATCTATGTCTGTTGTCCGGGCGATACCATAGCTCCGCTTCCAGCAACCGTTGACGAGGTCCCTGTTGACCTGCGTGTTTGTGAGGAAATTCGGGAATGGGTCGCAGACGGCGGAGTGATTGAGTCGTGGGCATTGGGTGACATAGAGAAACGCCAGGCCTGTGACATACCCGTTGTTGGCGGTGATGTTGAGAAGGGTCCGATTATCGGAGAGGTCCCTGGTGTGGAGGGGTTGGTCGTCGCAGTGGGGCATTCGTTCTGGGTGAGTCATTAAACTCAGGTCCAGACGTTTACTGCATACTGATGGGAGATAGGGCATCTCCAATGCTCCTGGCACAGCGAAGGCGTTGAGCGAGCTGCTGCTTGAAGGAGGGATCAAATGCGCAGATCTGAGCGACCTGGCTGCTGGATGACTTGGACGGACCCCTGCACTGCACTCCCACGTACAGGCTCAACTCGAGATACGCGCGTCGGTCGAATTCGAACTCTCAGGAGTACCAGTGCGAAGCCATCTCCTGCCTCAATCAATCTGGCTTGGTATCTTCGCGCAGATTACATGTCTGGCCGATTAGCCAGGATTGTTTCTTCGAGGCAGTAGAGGTAGGGACTTCAATTCGGAGGCTTTCACTACCCGAGGAATGGCTTCCAATTACTTCCACCAGATCAATGTGTGTACTTACGAGTCTCGCGCGCCAGATCTAACGGCACTCGATGTATTGATCTGTCCACCTCCAAATCACTCGGCAGATCGTGCGCAGCCTTAAGGGGTCATCGAATACTGATATTCCGGCTATGCGTCAGTGAGAAGTGAGCACATACCCGGACAGATACCGGGTACGAGCAGATACATCGAGAAACGAGCGGGCGCCCACCGGCTATGCTGGTCAGCATCATGTCAGCATCATACAGCAATATCAATACCCGAAGGCCGAGATCGGGTACCTTCAGACCCGCGACATGCTGGTGATCGAGTCATTGGAAATGCACCGGTTATTGCTCCGCAATACCGGCTAAGAGGGGGGAACGGTCGAACGGATTGACGATCAGGTTAGTTAGTGTCAGGGTAATTTCGTCTTGCACGTCAAGATGGCGTTCATGAGCACAATCTGGAGAACGAGATATAAGGTCTGACGGCGAGCGCAGTTTGCTACTCAACCGCATTCCTCACATCTTATCCTAACTCATCATGGCCCCGTCTACACACAAAGCAGCTGTCCTCAGCGAAGACGGAACGATCATCGTCAAAGAGGTCGATGTGCCCAAAGTCGGCGCCGGACAGGTTCTTGTCAAGGTTGTTGCCGGCGCCCAGAACCCCTCTGACTGTGAGTGCATGCCGTGCGGGTTCATTGTTCAATTGGCTCACGACGCCGCTGACGTGCAGGGAAAACGGCGCTCGGCGGGAAGCGCTATGGAGCCGTGATTGGCAATGACTTCTCTGGCACCGTCGTGGAGATCGGGCCAGACGTCCCTGCGGGTCTGAGGACTGTTGGAGAGCGTGTCGCTGGGTTCGTTCGCGGAGGTCAGTCCAGCTTCGGCCTAAATCAAGGGAATGAGTCCCTGATTGAGCTCCTGCAGGCGTGCTCCCCAACGGAGCTTTCGCAGAGTATGTCGTCGCCGACGCGAAATTCGGCATCGTCCACGTTCCCGATAGCTGGTCGTTTGAGGACGCCGCGCAGCTCGGCATCGCGCCGTTCACCGCCCTGCAGACACTGTGGCAGTCGCAGCCCGACCTCCCTACGCCCGACGCCCCCGCCACGACACACTACCCTATCTTCATCTCCGGCGGCGCGTCATCCGTTGGCCAGTACGCCATCCAGTTTGCGAAGCTCGCGGGACTACACGTCATTGCGACGGCGTCGAAGACAAACTTCGAGCTCGTCAAGTCGCTCGGCGCCGACGAGGTGTACGACTACAACGACCCCGACATCGCGAGCAAGATCAAGGCATCCACCGGGGGGAAGCTGAAGAACGCCGTCGACACTATCTCGGAGGGCGCGTCGGTGACCCTTATCTCGGAGGTTCTCAGCGAAGAGGGAGGCGAGGTTGGAGCGATCCTCCCGTACAAGCCCCCACGCGAGAACCTGAAGGTGTCGATCACTGGGGCGTACTCGGTCCTTGGGAAGGTGAGTTGATGTGACTTGCGTGCAGTCCAATCAGCTGAGAGAAGTCTTCCACAGGACTACGACTTCCCGGTCTTCCACGCTATCACTCCTCGCGAGTATGAGCTAGGCGAGCTGTTCGTCAAATACGTCAATGATGCCCTGGCCTCGGGCCACTTGAAGCCCAACCCGCTCCTCATCATACCGAATGGCTTGGCTGGCGTTCAAGAAGGTTTCCAATATATGATCTCCGGGAAGGTGAGCACATATCTTGTTACGATCCCAGAAATAGTGCATTGACACAAAACTCCCAGGTCAGAGCGCAGAAAATTACTTACCGCATCTCAGATACCCCTGGCCTGTAAATCACCCATGCCCCTCCTGTATGTAGAACATCGCTGTTAAATTATCAATAGTTCGTCGTGAGGACAAGAATTAGGGGAAGATGTTGATTTGTCGTTGATGTACACTCGGGAATGACTACCTGAGTTTGACAATGTACACTCCTACATTTCCCGCATTCAAGCTGGCCTGCAACTGGAATCTGCGGGGTGTAAGTGTTAGCCATGGTTTTGTGTGTCGTCGGCACCACACGCACACCCTCATCAGATCTTTAGCCTCGATCACCTGCTCACCGTCCCCCCCGCCCCCTAAAACAATTTACGAATCGTTGACGGGGTAAAAAGTATTAGAGGTAGACTGTCAGACCAACTATCAGACGAATTTCCCTGTCGCCTCTTTGCCTTGCTGCATCGATGTTTTTCTCTATAGCCTTGGTTGTTTTGTTCTTCTGCAGCCCTCTCAGATCGATTCCACGAGGAGCCTCTTTGCGGCTCTGCGGTCACGGTCATGGTGGAGACTGTTCAGTATGAATTCCTATCGAATTGACCCACTTGTTTCTCCGACGTGCCTATAGATCACCGTAAAGGAGTTTGAGCGTTGCTTCGACTGCGTCACGATTATTCACGAGTACTGACTGTTACTGAGAGTTCTGCCCATGCTCCAGGGGATAAATTGGAGAGATCACTGAATACAGGTTAGAGAAAGGAAAGGAAGGAAAACACAGCTGTGTGTGCGCTGTTGGCGCGCTGCAAGTCGTGACTTGTGCAGTGCACGCTGTGACTGCCGTTGCGGGGAATGCCGACAATTGCAAGCGACAGAAGCCGGCGGCATCTCCAAACACGGAAGTGAGCCGACCAGTTGGCCAGCCCTCGCCATTTTTCTGCCTGGCATGGCAGCAAACCAATATCTCCTGCCTCCTCCTCCTCCTAATGGCCTTGAACCTGAAGAGAAAGCGAAAAGTCATTGAAAAGGACGTATCTCAGAAGGTGAGTAGCTGACAGAAGACTTATGATCTGTGTTTAATTTGCGTGTAGAAGCGTCATGTCGCCAAAGACGAGGACAGTCAGGATGGCTTCATGGAAGTGGACCAGGATGAGCCTTCCGCGTCAGAGTCCGGCTCAGGCGGCTCTGACGGTGGTGACTTAGAGGATGAAGAGGATGAAGAGGAATGGGGTGGACTGGAAGGAACAGTTGACCCAGGAGCGCAGGCACATCGAACGGGGACCAAGCCTAAGAAACCACCGACAGGTGAGGAGGTCAGAACGATCAGAGAAGCGACGGACTTGTTCAGATCTAGTTCTTTCAAACTTCAGGTAAACGTCGCTTTGTCTGCTTTGTCTGGTCTCGCTCACAGCGAAGCCACCGTGTCTCCTAGATTGACGCGCTACTTCCTAACGTCCGCCCAAAAGAATCTCGCAAGGAACCTCTCGACCGCTTCCTTCTTGCTCTTCACACATGCCTAAATTCGATACCTTTCAAATCTCCCCAGCACCCTCTTGAAGCCGCTCGCGCCCTACTTCAGGATCCTTTGGAAGGGAAACTCAAGGGCAAGCAAAAGTCGGACAAGGGGAAAGCGAAAGCGACGTCTGTTCCTATCACAGTGCCCTATCCATTACCTGCCCCTACAGAAGATGCAAACTGGAAAGTCTCTTTCAAAGCTCCCACGGACATCGTTTTAGCCGGGAGCTGGGCGAACAAAGTCAGCGTGAAAGCGAAGGACGGCGAGCCTTGGACTGTAGATATTGCAGTAGAGATGCCAGAGGTGAGTCGCTTGGCACAGTATGCGGTGGAGATGGTTGATCATCTGCGCTCCGTAGGATCTGTTCCAAGAAAAGGATTACATGAGCGGTCGATTTTTCCACAAGCGCGCATTCTATCTGGCCACCATCGCCAAGCATATCACGGACTCAAAAGGCGGGTTGAACGTGGATGCGTTTTACGAGTCGAGAAACGGGGACCCTCGATTGACTACACTAGTACTACGTCCGCGGCGAGGTATGTCCATGTTCTTTTGCCAGGGCTCAAGATGCTCATGGACATCACAGATGGCAGCCCCACGGACTTCTCAAAACTAAATGCCCACGTGCGGATCATTCCATTCCTCCCTCCATCATCTCCCATCCCGATTTCCCGCCTCTCGCCTCACCGCAGCAACTTCCGCGTCCACGAGGCGTCTGGTTCTGACGAAGGTCTATCTGAGAATCTCCCTACACCCCTGTACAACACCATCCTTCTCCTTTCCACCACTCCGAAATCACATCTTCTCTCTGTCCATGCGCTAAAGCAAGATATTCCTGCCTATGGCGACGCTCTGGCGTTGCTTCGAATATGGGCCAATCAGCGTGGATACGGAAGAGGGACCAGGATGTGTGTACGGGGATTTGAGGGCGCAGGTGCATGGTGGGGCTCCCTGCTAGAGATGCTCGTCCTGGGCGAGGAGCCCGTCGGCCTGTTGAAACCGAAGAACAAGCCTTTAGGGAAAGGTCTTAGTTCGTATCAACTCTTCAAGGCCGCGTTGGACTTCTTATGTACGTTGTCTAGTCCGGCTCCTTGATCAATCTCACCATTTTATAGCTCGACACGACTTTGTGTCTCAACCTGTCTTTGTCAAAAGTGCCAGTGGACATCGTGTGCGTCTTAACTTGTTCATATGAATTCTGTTCTGACTATGAATAGTTCCCTTCAGATGAGTATGCAGCTCATCACGCAGCCACGTTTGTGGACTGTACTTCGACCGTCAACCTCCTTGCTGGCATTCCAGAGACTTCGCTTGAGATGGTAAGATTATCATTTTTCGTGTGCGCATCCAACCCATCTGTTTTCCCAGCTTCGACACGACGCCCGAAACACTCTGGAGAATCTCAACGGAAGCTCCGTCTCTGACGACCCGTTTCCTGATGTCTTCCTGAAGGAACATCGCGACCTGCCCACCCGCTTCGACGCCGTAATCAGGCTAGTACGCTCTTCTTCTAGTCTAGCCTACTATCTTAACTCGTACGAACAGGGTGGACCTAGCCTCGTCGAAAATGAGGAAGTCGTCAGTTCACGATACACTCGAACATGGCTCACCTGCAAATGCTCTCTTTGCTTCCATATCGTCTTACTTGCGTAGGGCACTCGGCACACGCATCAGGGCACTCGCTATCCTCCATCCGTCGTCTCAGCCGCGTCCTATCTCCCAAGCGCAGCCCTCGACTCCTTCGACGATATACGTTGGCCTCATTTACGATAGTGCAAATGCTTTCCGTCTCGTCGACCACGGGCCTGCTGCTGCCGATGCCGAGACTCGCGCTGCAGAGGACTTCCGAGAGCTCTGGGGCGAAGACAAGGCGGAGCTGCGCCGCTTCAAGGATGGTAGTATAGTCGAAAGCGTCGTCTGGAACGTCAAGGACGCGGACGAGCGCGCTCAGGTTCCCGTCATGGTAGTGCGACATGTCTTAGCTCGCCATTTTGCCATCGGGGCCGATGCAGTGCAATCGTGGCAGCCTGCGTATGATGGCCTACTGAAGCTTCCTCAGGAGATCTCTTCTGTGTATCTCGCTGCTGGTCGTCCTGCAGGATTCAAGAGTGCTCTCACCGCCTTCGATGACTTGGTCAAGGCGATTAAGGCGCTGGACGATCAGCTGCCTCTCGCAGTCTTGAACGTCAGCCCTGTGTCGGAGTATCTGCGTTACACTAGCGTCTTCGCGCCTGTCGCCTTCACACAGTCTACAGCTTCTGTCCTCCCGCCATGCGCACGCTACATGCCTGTCATGAACACGATCATAGAGTTCGAGAAGTCCGCCCGATGGCCGGACGATCTGCGGGCCATACAGAAGATGAAGCTGGCGTTCTTCGAGAGGCTGGCGACGGCGCTGATGGGATCTGTGAAAGGCCTCACCGCGCGCGTTGTTGTCGGCGATCGTATCGGTGGCTCCCAAATCGTCGATCAAGCGCAGCTGGAAATTATCACACCTCTAGGATGGGTTTTCTCCATGCGGATATGGCACGACCGGGAGGCGACATTGCTGGACCGCATCATCGAAGAGCGCGCACATCTGCCCAAGGCTTTGCAGAAGCCCGAAGAACCGGGACACGCGAAGGAGCGCGAGGATGCGCTTGAGGCACGCGCAGTGTACATTCGACGATTCATCCACTCACCTCGGCACCATCGTGCCATTGCGGCTCTGAGCCATCGTTTCCCAGCGTTTGCAGGAACAGTACGGTTAGTCAAGCGCTGGCTTGCGTCGCATTGGCTACTGCGCAGTCATGTCACCGAGGAAGCCGTGGAGATCATCTGTGCCAATGTGTTCCTCGGTAGTCGGGCTGTTCAGGAGGGTGCACGGGAAAGGGAGACAGTGCCGGGCAGCAGGGAGAGGGGATTCGCTTGCGTCGTCGAGCTCCTCAGAGATTGGCAATGGACCGATGGAATGTCGGTGCCTCTGTATGGAGAGAAGGAAGTGGGGAGCGAGGCCTCCTCAGCCGTCATCGTCACTGCTGGTACGAAGGGTGTGTGGACGCTGTCGACGGAGTTCGATCGGGCAGGGCACATGTGGACTGCAGAAGGACCAGATATCGTTGCTGCTCATCGAATACGTGTGCTGGCCAAGGCAACGTGCAGTGTCCTGCAGGGCATGGAATCCGGCTCGCTGGATGTGAAGGTGACTACCCTCTCCCTCATGTCAAGCTATTGACCACACTGACTCACACCTTCAGTCATTGTTTGTCCATCCCGTCGACGATTACGACTTCGTCGTGCGCTTCAACCCTGCCGTGCTTCCCCGCTACTTCCAGAACATCACCGCAGATTCGAATGTATGGTCTCGGAAGGGCAAGTTTGCCAACCCCATGTCAGACGAGACGGAGGCCCTGCGACCCGGCTTCGATCCTGCTCAGCTGTTCCTCGACGATCTCAAGGTGAGATACTCGCAGTTCACTCTATACGCACCCGCTCACTATCACCATTTCCAGCGCACTTATGCAGATACGATCAAACTGTTCTACGACCCATTCGGTGGCGATCGGTTCGGCGCGGTCTGGGATCCCAGTCTGAAACAGAGTCGTCCATTTCGAGTCCTCAACCACTTTTCCAGCATACCGGTGGAAAAGGTGAGCCACATTTTGCGTTCTGAACGCTGGCTCTCTGATCATCATCTTGAAATAGGAAAATGAAAAGGCTAAGGATCGAGGAATGGTGGTCCTCAACGAGCCGTCTGTCTTGGATGAGATGGTCCGGTTGGGTTCTGGCCTAATTCTCCGTACCTAGGTGAGAGGTTATAGGGCCAATTTGAATATGTCGTTACATAGGCTCGTTGTATGACCAACATCCATTGGAGGGTTCGAAGACTGCCAGCACGCGTGACCAAAAGATTCTGCATTACCTCCGGTTCTGTTCTAAATGAAGGGTTTCGAAATAAATGAGCAGGACGAGTATGGAGATGCGCTAAATTTACATCTATAGTAGTAAGTGGGCAGTGCTCAGACGTAAATTGGGACGTACATAACGGTCTGTATCCGCATATGGTCGACGCGGGGAACTTGAACCCGACGTCCATCATCATACTCATATTCGATCTTGACCTCCGTTGAGATGCCATCCAAGCACAAGGCTGGTATGTGCAATCAAGTTGGCTTGGGAGTACGGGGACTGACGGTTGTGCTACAGGCAAGAAGCATAGGCAGACGAATAAAGCCATAGTGGACTTGACTGTCGACGCACTGTCGAGGAGCACCGTGCTCAAGCTCCCGGAGTTCTGGGCAGAGGCACAACAACGCCTTGGTGTTGAAAAGGCAGGGGCCACGTTAGAAGACTTCATCAAAATGAATACGAAGGTATGCTGGCTATTTGTTATGCATACCTTCTCAACCGACGCTCATTAGCGGCTCCCCGCAGGCAATCAAGCTAGATCCCTGGGCAGAGGCCTCTGCGGACTTGCGCGAGGGGAAGAATGTCGCTGTGCGCACGTCGGGCTCAGACGACCCGCTCACTTTTGAGTGTCTCGTGCCGTTCTTCGAGCTTGCGGCGACCACAAAGCCTCCCAGCTTCATTGATCCGATGATTGGCATCGTCCTACCGGTCAATAACTCGAGTGCCATTATCAGGCGGGGCGAGTGGGTGTACGTGGGTATCCCTGCAACGCCTGCAGAGGGCCTACAGCTGGAAGACTGGGAAATCGTCCGGACGATGGCGGCGAGGTTTACCATGCCGTTCTCTAAGGCGGAGGTGAAGGAAATCAATTAGGGAGCAGTGGCATGCGTTAGCCTGTAACTCACACGTCCGACGTGCAGCATGTAGCTTGTCATGATAGTCCTCCGCTCTGCAACTTCTTCGAATTTGGTACAGTATGTCGGCTGCCTGGATATACAAACCAATGCCTCGTGTCGACTACAGATGCCGCATAGCCAGTGTGATTTAGAATCAAATGGAGTCAAAGTTAGGTAACGGCCCATCCCCTGTAAAGCCATCCGACCGAGGCGAATGCGGTCGACTTCTTATCACGCATATAACATGACCAGTTGTCGTGGTGAGTCTTCGTGCAGTCGTAACGCCCCTCTGCAGTCAGCACTCCGGGGCGAATCATCGTCAGTTCGACCGTGAAGACACTTTGCGGCATACCTGAGCTCATCAAGCTCTGGGAGAAAGCCAAGGTCCGCCTCGGGCCTGAGGCTGCAGGATCACGCTCCAAGAATTCGTGCAGAAGAATGCCAGGGCACGTCGTGGATGCCTCTGCGCACTTCGCAGGACTGACGATCTGGACGCATCGTAGCAGAGACGTTTCCGCTATATGAATAATGTTAAAAGTGCGATTTGAAATCATTGCTCTGCGTCGTACGGTGGTAAGCTGGGGATGTGATTCTGTGAGGTGTCGCGTAGAGCAGGTAACGTAACCTGTGAACAATGCAACAATCGGATGGCTGCTCCCGTTCCGAGACACCACACCGAGTATAAATGGCGGGTGTTACGATGCTCTTAAATTCATGCGCACGTCATGCCTCCTAAGGGCTGCCGTCACAAAGCTTGTATGTGGATTCCCAATTCGTCGCAATCGCTGAAACGTATGCCCCCATGCAGACAAACCGAAGTCGTTGGATGTCTCGCTGAGCCCCAGCCAGGACGAAATTCTTCTGAATGCAATGGCCGCGAAGCTCACACTGCATCACCCTGAGGTAGTGGAGCTGTGGCAAGAGGCCAAGCTGCGGCTTGGTGTGCGGGAAGCAGGAGACGACCTCTACGAGTTCATCAGAAAAAACACCACCGTGAGTTTAAGCAGCGTCGACATGAGCCCTGTAGCTCACCGTGACAATGACTGCGACAACAGAAGATGCAATTCAACCCCTGGAGAAGGCGGAGGGGGACATACGCGCTGGCAAACGCTCTCCAGTCGTGCATTCAACAGGCTCCGACAGTCCCCTCACCTATGATTGCTTCATGCCTATCTTCATCGTCGATCCTTGGGTGTCTCTTCCCACCTTGTTTGACAAGACCGCAGGAAAGCAATTGGCGGTGCAGGACGGGGAGATAATCGTCAGGCGAGGGCGTTGGGAATACACCGCCATTGCTCCGAAGGCTCATGGCGGCTTGAGGTTGATGGAAGGGGAACGGGTGGCGGTGATAGGCGCGAGGTTCACAATGCCGTTCGAAATGGCCCGTATCGTCGCAGAAGGCAGCTGAGGAAAAGACAGGAAATGGCAGAAACGTCGGTGATGTGGAACGGCGTAGGAAATTTCGTAACACGTAGGTTTGCAATGGGTGAAAATACGAATAACCTGTGGACAGTCCTGGCACTGGACATCATTTGCGGACTCGGAGCGCAGTGGGTAATTTGTTCCCACGCTTATGCCGCATCCTGCTCGGATCTTCGGGCCGATGTGTCCTAGTCACTTTGGATTCACTACTATCTCGAATCTCAAGTACTGGTGTCCGAGTTTTGCATGCATACCCC
>MU277191.1:816984-901595 GCA_022160305.1 Artomyces pyxidatus
ATTTGCGGACTCGGAGCGCAGTGGGTAATTTGTTCCCACGCTTATGCCGCATCCTGCTCGGATCTTCGGGCCGATGTGTCCCAGTCACTTTGGATTCACTATAGCACAGCCCTCCGGGCGACCTGTTTCCCAGGGCTGTGCTAGCAAGAAGAGTTGGTGGGAATAATATATGTACATGGAAGGGCATGTAAGTTACATGTCGCCAAAGGGCTCCGCTATTTCCTCTGTTACGGATATTGCATATTGCAGTGGAAATGTTTATGTGATACAGTCGAAGGTGGTAAGATATATACATTGGAACGATTTAGAAATTCTCAAACAGTAAGTAAAACGGTCGAAAGCGACTTGGTCATGTGATGAGAAGACGGCAGCTCATAGGAAGGGTGTTTCGCAGGCATGCCAGGCTCAGCGCTCAATTTGCAGTGAAAGGCCACGTGTAGGCGGTAGATGAAAAGGGATTACAGGACACGGTGGCGGCTGCCGCAACAGTATCGTCGTATAAAGGGGGGCTATGCATAGGAGCAGGTGGTATAATGCGAGATTCGACAGAAGGAAAAATCGGGTTCGTGCCGAAGGTATCGTTGGTGACTCTGCTGAACGTGGGAGACGGATGGAGATCTTGAGGCCCAGTCTGTTGTGGAATACGCTCAGCTTGAGCGAGTTGCAAGAGGATTCGTAAGCCACGTTTAGGACACGGAGCGAAGGGTGATTCGGTTATCTACACCAGGTACCGTCCTGAGAGTATACAGAGGGAGGGACTCGCGTCCATGTGAGACGGGAAGTGGAGTAGGGATTGCTCCACACGGTCACGGCGAGAACCGCGATGTCCCAGAATTTTTTAAAAATGGAACAGGAGTGGGAGACGCGGCCACGAGAGGGCGACGTGGGGGGTTGGGCTTCGGCCATTTATGGCGGTATATGGAGGAGAATACGATGGGGATTGACAGCGGGCTGGATTTGATTGTGCGGGGACGGTCGCGATGAGATTTTTCAGGTGGCCATGGGTGATGGCCGAGGGATGCAGCGGATGCGAAAGTGTGGGGAAGGATGTCGGGAGGGACGACAACGGATAGTGAACGGCTCTGAACGTCGGGCAGACAGGAGAGGCCACGATAGGCGGGACAGAAACTACCTTTGTGCGTCCGACACACAGTGCATCGTGGGGAAAGGAAGGCATGGTGAAGCCTTGGAAAGGAGAGAGAGTGAGACAACGTGTTTGGAGGGCGGAACCTCGGACGTTTGAAGAGAGCGACTCGTGCATTAGAGGCTGAGTTTCGTAGAATGTGGCAGAGACACCGTAAATTGAAGGCGTGTCCGTCGCGTGTGAGGAGGGGCGGGCCGAGATGCCCGGACGAATTTCGCTCAGTCCTCGCTGGGAAGTGTCCCTCAATGCAACCCCCCTCACACGCAGCCGATTTCCTGTCGTGGATCTTCATCCGTATCGTGACTCTATGCTCTAGGAAAACATCGTCGTGAAACCGAGCTGGTGGGACAGGGTAGAGGGCTATTGGGTGGTCAACAGAAATTGGTACGGACAGAGTATTCGTTAAAATGGTCGCAGAATATGCTGATGAGGATGAAATTCAAGCGCAGACAGCGATACGATGTATGAGTGGTGCTCTGTATGGTCTCGATGGTTTGTCCGTGTTCACTGTCGCCATGTAGTCTTTGAATCAACTTCGTGCTGATTTTCTTGGTCAGATATATTGCATCGCTGTACCCCAATCGTGCGTCGACCAACGTCGTGGATCAGATGCTATTCGTTTGAAGGGAATCGTCATAATCTACGGAGCAACACCCAGGGTCAGCGTGTAAGTCCAAGGGCGAAGCGAGGCGACGGGACAAATCCATGAGAGACATCTGTCGTTGGAAGTCGGAAGAAAACAGATGTTATTCCCAGACGCTCCGAGTGGGATGAAACTTCTTGGTCCAGTTACGATCGGTACGCCCTTCGGCCCTTGTGCAACGTCTTTTGAAGGTGTCCCCGCGACTGCCTTCTAGTTCCCTTGGTCCGAAAGGAGGATTGGACTGATCACGTGATGAAGATGCTGCCAGAGGGCAGGTACGATCTGGTACAGCGGGTCTTTTTCGCGTTGTATGCAGGGAACGAAGAAGTGGGTGAGTGGGCGAGGCCGCGCTTCTGTTGAGAGCGCTCACCGGTTGCAACAGGTCGAAGACGCTCAGCAAAGCTCACGCGGAAGGATAAGTATACCAGTCGGTCTAATATGATTGCTGAACTGATCGAGCCTGTCCGTGCAAACGAAGTAGGTCGTATGAGCAGATGCCGATAATGTGGAACATTGGAAAGTGACTCACGAATTATAGATGTCGTAGGACGACACCCGGTCCTGCGCAGAGGAAGGCGTTGCGAAGAGATAGATGGCGCTCGAGACAGGGAATCGTCTGCCGACGTGAAAAAATCTTTGCCAGCTCATTGCTATCCTCAGGACCACCGAAGAGATGGCATTCGAGTTCACGACTCCGATGAAGGGTGTTTGAGGTCGGGTGGACGTGCGCCTTCGGTGATGTGGGTTGATTGTTCGGGTAGGCCTATTAGGGAACACTGACATTTTACAGGAAGATACTGAGTGATTCTAGCCGGCGTCGTTGTTCTTGTACAGGGCAGCTGGCGCAATACGTGGACGGCCACCGAGACAGATGGTATACGGAATGTGCAGACTGCCTGACCTGCCCCAAAACAGTATGGGGTGCAGCATGCAGTCGGTCGGGCCTCCGGTTCACGAGGTGATGTAGTGGGACGGATATAATTTGCTGTCGGTTGTCGATACGAGAAGAGGTGTTTGGCACCACTGGACAAACGTGTGGACGTAAAGGAAGAAGAGCAGACAAGTAGGGAGGCGGCATACCGTCGGGGGGTAAGGCAAACCATGAGGCCGAAGGTGTAGGCCGATGGCGAGTGTACAGAGGTGGGTTATACCGGTCAATCAATGGGGTAATACTCATACACTCAGGCCAGCTGTTACGATATGTTCGTGGCCAAGCGCCACGTGTTGCGGCGACATTTCCGCTCGTATATCCCAATGCAGAGTCGCGGCTTCTTCCTCATTCACGGTCATCAACTGGGCTTCGTGACATGATGCGTTCTTCCCTGGTTCCGATTACATCTCAGCTTGTCGACCCTTCACTCCCGAAACCGTATCCCAGCGTCATTCCATCCGAACTCACAGGTCGTGGTTCAACAAAGTCGTCTGTGGAGGAAGACGGGAGTATTGTATCATGGCCCCCGACTCTGCAAAAACACGACTCGCAGAGCTTTTCAGATTGGATCACGGACCGCTTATTCGCCGACGAAATATGCAGTCAGCTGTCACCTGACTACCCAGAAGGCGGATGTTCTAGGGACAGTAGTGGTCGAGTAAGCCATACTGCGGGGAAGTGGGAAGTAGAGACGGGTTACCAAGACACACAGGTTCGTGCGAGGATTTACAGAATACGGTCTCCGCGTCATCTGACTATTACCAGGAAGACCTGCTTTCTTCTTGGACAATCTTCCTCGAGGCACAAGCAGATTGGACAAAGGTCGACGGCGGCGCTGGACCCGCCGACGTGTTGGATGACATTGATGGTGTAGAAGGATTCAGTACAGGTAAGCATATCAACCGCGGAACCTCGCGTCAGCCATTCATAGTCAAGCCAACTGACGTACTCCCTCTGGGGGAAATAGAAAAGTCCACGCCGGTCGCTGAGTGTATCACCAACGGCATCATTTGGAACAATCACGCTTCGGTTGGAGACTTTGGGACGAAGCAGTTCATCATGGACAACGTCGCGTCGAATGAACCTATGCACAGCTCCTCTCTCGAAGCGGAAATAAGGGTGAACAGCGGGGAGAGGCTGTCGCTTGACGAGTTAATCTGCGGTACATTGGCCGAGGTACGCGACTGTGTATTACACGTTGACTGAGTTACGAGTTCAATTATTATAGGTTGGAGCGTATGCGACTTCGTCCCCCGCCATAGAGGTCGTCTCTTCGCGCACGAACGTGCCGTTGGCCAGCCGCTCGCTGCTTCCACCCGAACAAGACGACTCGTCTGCATCGCGCTGCAAAATATCGGGTGCCGTGGCTTCGCGCGAGTCAGGTGACAACTGTCAATATCCGATAGGTGCAACCGCCGACGGACTGTCTCCATCTCGCTCCGTCGATGCAGGGGAAATTGGACGAAATGTGGCGGCTACTCCGGTCGCGGAGCAAGAAATCACATCGTGCCGCAAAGGTGAGGGAAGACGGAGGAGGACGTTGCTAGCATGCGAAGGCTGCAATGCACGCAAAGT
The DNA here is from genome assembly GCA_022160305.1 of Artomyces pyxidatus. NCBI lineage: Eukaryota > Fungi > Basidiomycota > Agaricomycetes > Russulales > Auriscalpiaceae > Artomyces > Artomyces pyxidatus. The sequence goes on from MU277191.1 coordinate 821,278, forward strand.
GAAATGCGTACCGGCACCCGAGCCTCTTAGCGGCATCTGTCGCAAGTGCTTCGCCCGCGGGACGAAATGCACTTACCCGCTGGAGTCGTTCCGAGGGAAATTGAACTCTAAATGCAATATGCTGGCGGCGGAGCGATATAGGGAGAGAGTCGAGTCGAGGCTGGTATACAAGGGGCAAGTGGTGGCTGGACATCGACGAAAGGTAGAGACGAGAAAGTCGGAGAATAAGGTGAAGAAGGTGAAGAAAGAGCTCGTATGCGCAGAAGGAGGCCACTTCGAATTCAAGCTCCGTCAGTATGTCGGTGAGACAGGTAGCTGGCGGATGCAGTAGTAGAATTTGGCATTTGTTGAAAACGGTGGTGGCGAGTTGCGTCGAAAACATTGACGACTCACGTGCAATAAGAGAATGAGATCACTTGTATCGACAGCAAGTACTTTGACAAGTACGTTGTTGAATGTAATATAGTCAGTTATCTGTAGTGGTGCTCATGTTGCGCGACAGCCACAAATGTCGCGCAATAGCCCGATCAAAGTTCGTGTTGTCCGCAATTCTACGCAATAAGTCGGAAGAACTGGTGGGGTCGGTGTGGTGTGTGGTAAGGGCGTCTATTGGGGCCGCAACGGGCTCCTCGAAGTGAGGTTCCTGGGGCGTGAGCGGTTCGAGTGGGGGTGGTTCGTCGTCGTCGTCCGTAGGGGCAGGTAGAATTGATGGTAGGGGCTGATTTGTGCATCAGTACGGCTGAGGGGACAGGGTGGCTATGACATACGTATAAGTATATAGCCAATCGATGTCCACGGCGACCTTCGTGCCTGATTATCACGCAGTAACGCAGTCGATCGACTGTAAAGTGGCCTGCAGTTGTCGTTGAGATCCTGCCTGTCCTTGAAGTCATGACACGATTGCCTCACCTACGTGCCGCGTTGTCCTATTCATCGAAGAGGAGGTATCTTGCGACTGCGTGAATTGGAAGGGAAAACAATGAGTTCATGTTGTTTAAATATCTCACAGGACGTAGTCTGCGGGAAGTAAAGACGGTCAACCGCCGGCCGGCGGCTTTGTGATAAACGCTGTGTAGTGTGGTCGATACGTAGAAGACGAAAACCCATATAAGCAAAGTAAGGAACGAGAAGGAGCCAATGCATTGGAAAAGGAATTACAAAAAGGGAGGATCGACTTGTGGTTCGGCGGGCCGCCTACTGGGCGGCTCTGTCGGCGATCCATCAGTTTAGGGAGGCAGGATAAGGTTGAAGAATACAGAACGTACCGCGATTACACGATTCTGCCCACGAGATATACGAATCGCCTCTTCTCCGTGACATTGCATCCGGGCCCGCAATGGTCACCTCCGTATTTCCACATCGGATGTAAGATCGGAAACAGAGCTTCCGGAGCGCTCGTTCCCGGGGTATTGAAATGGATGCGAAGGCAGCCGGGGTCGTCGAACGTCCTGAGGGTGTGGGGGCAGTGGAGTGGCGTAGGGTTGTATACGGTGTGCCGGACTCTGGCGGGCCCGACACCGAAGTCGACGAGGGTGAATCCTCTCGCGGCGTACTTCTCTATGCAGGCGGCGACGCGTGGGGCGGGCATACGAACAGGGTTTACCGCGCCAATGCCTTTGAGAGTGAGCCGTGGGTATGCAAGGCAGATCGAGTCGGCGGTGATGTAGTTGGCGACGATGGTCCCCCAAAAGTACGTGATCGGAAGTAAAGCCGAGTTGCGAGTGGACGCTATGATATCCACTTTGCGTCCGGTCGGCGATGCCATTGTCGTCACAGATCCTATAGCGCCGTTGTCGTATTCATGTTCTACGTCATCAGTTCGATCCCGTTCGCTGTAATCCTGTACAATTCGAAAGGATTCCTTCTCGATGAGGTAGTCGACGATGCTGGCAGCCGTAGTAAGTGGGCAATATATGTCGAGGTCGGTGGAATGCCAGTTGACAGGACTATCGTTTCCGCGAAGGACGAACTCAAGGACAGTGGAGCCCGACACCACGGCTCTGCGTCGGAAGGCGAGTGAGGACAAGACGGCAGTTACGACTCGAGGTTGCTTACCTGTTGTCTCTCAACAAGGAACGAAATTCTAAGGCATTATTGACGTATTGCCGAAGAGTTGACTGCCACGACATTCGAAGATAGTAGTCGACGACCCGACGAAGGCGCTTCGCACTCGAGCGGAGTAGGCACAAATCTTGCAACGTACACACGGCACAGATGTAGAGAATGATATCGTTGGCTACGTCCGGGCCTGGATTGGGCAAGGTGGACACGGTGGGAGCGGTAATGTTGGTTGTAGATGGGTCTGGACTCGCAACGGAAGGCGTGTCGGTAACGGTAGTGTCGGTTACATACGGACCTGGATTGACCACGGCGGAGATGTTGGAAGTGGTATTGTCGGTTACGGGTGGGCCTAGGTTGGCCACGGTAGACATGATGGAGTAGAGGCGATGTTGAAGCTGATAAACTTATGCATCAGTCAACGTCCTTTTAAGTTGACGGGAATTGGAAAACGTGCTGGAAAGGTTGAGGGGCGAAGCGCTGAGTCCCGTTGCCGTCCGTGTCTATCATGAATCAGCAGGGGGGCAGTCATAGGCAGCGCTTGCGGTGGAGACACAACGTCAAAGGAGAAATCGGAGACCAAATTTATCGGCCGACGCTTACGACACGCTGACTACGAGAATTCTATGGGATAGGGAGATTCGTCCAGAGATGATTGTGACGACAGGAAGAGAGAGGTGATCGTCTAGACAAACGTAACAAATTGATGGTGGTGGAGTTGTTCTGCCCCTAAGGAACGTCAAGTGAGTATGCGTACAAGTGGAAGGAATTGGGGCTTGGTAGTCGGTCGTCTAGGCGGCCTCCATGGCTTCTCCTTCGCCTTCGGCATCATCGCCGCTGTCCTCGTCGCTGGAACTACTCTCCTCATCATCGACACTGCTCAGGAGAATGATGCTCGCTAATTCAAAAGAGACGCGTGTGATGTCCTTGAGCTCCGGCTGTTCTCTGTAGTTACTAGAGGTCTGGTATTGTCCAACGGTGATTTCTTGTATGACGGTGTCCCCAACGTGAAGGAATTCGGCGCCGATAGCTTGCAAATCGGCGCGGTTGAATGAGAAAGACTTGCGACCGTCGAACACGTTGGGGTAAGCAACGCCCTGAAATTGAATTAGTTATCGGAGTAGCCAACGCAGGAACCGGACGTACGAAAGACTCTGTCCTTCCCCTCTTTCGGGTGCTGCTGAAGGCCGCGGCATGGATTTCTTGCAAAGTGTAATTTTCGGCGTCTGAAGCAGTTGTTAGAATATCCCGGCCGACACCCGACACGACGAAATGGACGAACAAGTGGGTGGAACAGTGAATTTCCGCAAGATTGAAGTCATAGAGGCGATCGCTTCTTCTTGCAGGGGAATCACGCGAATGGTAACTCTCTTCTCCGGTTTCCCCTTTCCGTTGAAGAACCATAATGTCCGGATCGTCCCAACAATCCAGATTTTCATGGGCGCTTTCGCACGCGCGACGGAGAGGTGCTTGTCTCGCCAGACAAGCTTCTTGGGAATGGCGGTAGGAACGTATGTGTAATTGGCAGGGTCGGTGTGACAAAGTATTTTCGGCAGTAACCTGACGGTAATATAATGTCAGATGCAACGACAAGTTCGAAACAAGCGGACGAGGCTTACTCCGTCAACTGAGGCGTATATTTCAGTAACAAGGCCTTCTCTCGAACGATGGCGGCTACTTCTTCCGGTGACGGAGATGTGGTCGTCGTAGTAGCCGAGGCGGGGGCCTGTTGGTTTTCCGGATTGTCGGAAGAAGGGGGCACTGGAACGAGGGGGGTAGCAGCTTGGCCATCAGAGGCATCGGACGTTGTTGCTTCAGGGGTAGGACCGACGGCGGGTGGAACAACGGAAGGAGTAGCAGTGTCGGACGCAGAACCACCCGGAGTGTCGGCTGAAGCCGCCGCCACAGGAGCAGGCGGCGCGGCACCGAAGTTATGAGCACGCCCTTCTACCGACTGTACGTTGGAACCGGTTGTTTCGGTCTGTGGACCCGACGTGACGGTGGGCTCGCCGTCGGACTTGAGGGTAGCTGTGCGGTCTACCTCGGAGGTTTCGATCGGTTTGACGGACGTCGCGGTGTTGCTTGCGGAGGCGGACAAGCCGTCGACCGCCGTCGTGGGAGGTTGAGGAATGATCGCCTGCTTAGGTTTGGCGGTGATGGTCGGCACGCTGAGGGTAGTTTCTTGACTGACGACGACCGTAGATTCGGTGTTCCTGGACGTCATGGCGAATGAGATCGGCGAAGCATCCATTGTAGGCTATGACAAGTAGGCGCACCTATCCTTTGATTTGTCGGCGGTGTTGGCCGCAGTGGACGACCTGTTACGATAATGAAGGTAAAATGAGCGAATGAGTCGGGGATAGTGCATACCTGGTACGTTTGGCATCGGGGCCTGTTTTGCTGCTGTCGGAGGCACGTTTCGTCGGAGCCATGTTGGTGATGTTTCTCAGTTGTTGGACAAGCTGGATACTTGGGGGAGAATGTACCAACACTCTACGTCTATTTGTACCCGACGACCCACTCGAATTGTCCTGTTCAGGTAGAGAACTCGGGAGACGTGGCGTAACGGCTCGTCTTAGGATAAAGACAGCGGCACAATGTGTTAGACATTCCCGTGACAATGTGTGCAGATGTGGCAGATGGGGTTCGTCGGATGAGACTAAAATGGGATAACAGTTTCAAACCGAACGTGTTGGATGTCGCCTGAGCCGCTAACAAGGGGGAATGGGATGAGGAGAGGTGGGTCGGCATGTGAAACACCGCCGCGGTCAAAGGATGTCGAATGGGGTACGACGTAAGTCGGTTCTTCGATGTAACATGCACTCGAATGGCCAAATCAGGGTAGCGCGTGTAAGCTGTCGTTCGTCCATCGAGTACGTTGGTTGTAGCTGAAGGTTGGGTTGAGGGAGGGAGGAGACGCCAGCACTGCATGTGTCCGATTAGTCACGCCAGCGGGCCGGGTGCCGCCGAAGGAGGCGACGTAGCGACTTTTTGTATCCACTCCCTTAACTCGGTTGGAATCGAGGAATTAGCAGTCAAGTAACTCGGGATGATTGGATGTGTGAAAGATGTACACGGGATCAAGGAGGGTGAAGGTTGTAGATAGACGGGAAATGAGTGAGTGTATCTACTATGTAACAAGACACCCAGTTAAAATATAGTATCGTGTTCTCCTTCCTAGCCGAGACACGAATATGTGTACTCTATGAAGCGTCAGATGTACTATTCTGTTCTTCTGCCGTTGACAATTCTGAGTACAGACCGATCAGGCTGGTTACATGCAACATTGCGATCGAATGCGCACCTCTTGATAGCATGCCATATCTTCTCGTGGTCCTTCGCGCGGACATTGATGAGTTTGCGACTGTGCGCTGCGCGACGAAACACGAGGAATTCGCCATGCCACATCAGCCCCGGCATCTCTCGTAGGATGGCCCGCGACGGGCGATAACGCCGGGAATCGCACGTGAAGTATACAAGGAATTCTAAACGTCGACCGTCTTCGCGCCTCACGATACGGCGAGTGGTAAAGGCCTTGATATCCTTCTTGAACCAACGTTCGACACGGGGGAAACTGATGCCGTCGTTGATGTCCATATGAGTCGTAGGAATGAAGGAGCAGGAGGATAGGCCATTCTGTCGAATGCCGTATGCTCGTACGAGACAATCCTGCAGTGCGTTGAATCAGATACAGGAGCAGTTGAGGTCCAGTAACTCACTTTCGAGGACACCATTGATGAAGGTGACAATAGCGGGGACGATGAGAACGGGAAGGAGTCGAGTTGTAGTAAGAAGGCAACTCACGAGAGATTGTTGTGGCTATCACGGGGTAAGTCGACCAAGGGTTTGGAACATCTCGTATGGAAGCCATTGTATCGGGTGTTGACTAGTGGGGAAATGCTTGTTGACAGTGGGCCGCTGATTGTTGGTTGTTGATTGTTGATTGTTGACTGTCGATCGACGAGGAGTCATCCTATCAACGTCACGGATTCTACGCCACAAATACGATGGAACGTCCACGAGGTTACGGTGTTCGGAAGCGGGGATTTGAGACCGTCGGCGTCCCATGTGTATACGGTACAAACGGAGTATGCTTCAGGGTTACGGGTCTTGCTCGCTAAGGTTCGATACATGTTCTTGAGGTCTGGGGACTTAGCAGATGTGACCGCGTCGACTTGAAGCAGATATCCATGGGGAAAGATAGGCCGAGAAGTCTTGAAAGATCTGGCTTCCGAAAGGCGCCACAGGTTTCCAGAATTTTGGATCGCGAGCGGTCCAAGTCAGTCACATTAGAAAGGGAATTATCGCTTACATCCTACATAGAGACTATCCCCAGGTAGAAGATAGACGAGCGGAAACCTGAGCTATCCGGTTTCCATGAGGTATGGGGATATAATGCATGTAGTTCCCGATAATGGGGTACGTTGACCCCGGCACGACGAGAGCGGTACGGACTCGCATTGCAGGTTCGCGTACCGGGTGCGATGCCTCTGTGGGATATGCCGTGTATGCAAAGGGCTGGAGGTAGCGCCGTCACTCCTGTCCATTCGAGGATAGATGTATATGACGATCAATTTACCAGTTAAGACTCGCGGAAGCAACAGGTGTTCCGAGAGATTGAAGATCTGAACAAGATGTGTTTCATGCACGCCCTTTTGGCCAGGGAGGAGGGCGCCCTTCCGGTCGGACATCTGTGATACGCGTGCCGTCACTACACGACAGAGGAATCGGATTAGGTGCAGAGTGATCGAACCGACGCCATTGCCTCGACACATCGCCTTTGGTTGAAGTAGGATGTCATCTTGATGCCCGCTTTTTCGACTTCCACGCTGGTCGCGGAGCGTGGTCGTCGTAACGTATTGCAATAAATCTAAAGGAAAAACGACAAACGGGACAAACGGTGTCTTCGGCTCTGCCATCAAGTAAGTGCCTTGACCTTCCCACGGGAACGTGCGAACCGCGGCCGGTTTTAGAAGGGACCTCGGCACGAACCGAGGAAAATGTGTTTGCACGCGCAAGGCAGATTGAAGACGCTATGCTCGCGCTAGTTAAGGCGTAGATTTCCTGCACGGAGGTCGAAACGTATAAGTACAATAAGTTCATGCTCTGATGAGGCACATTCCTTGAGTGAGTCAGTGATGTCGTTCATAACAGGTGCGTAGGTGCGGTCGCTCCTCTACTTACCGGCTACTGATTTCAATGGGTATAGTCGAGGACGGAACAGGCCTGGTTCGTTCGCGCTGGCCGGGAAACGTCGCTCTGGGTAACGAACTACCTTCCGACTATGTCCTGGACATGGCCTGGCAGCGATGCCCGTGTACCCTCGAGGACCTTCGCAAGTGGGCCTATTTCACACACAACCCCGATCCCGATGAGAGAAGGCGCGAGCCGTTCTCCTTCGTCTACAAACCCGGTCCAACGGCCCTCTTTCCCAGCGGCCTTGTTCCGGAACAAGTCGAACTTCGGATTCAAGGATTCGTGCAGCAAGTGGAGCTCAGTCCAATAGGGTCTTGGAACAGGTGAGATCAAATAATTGTCGAATGAACCAGTAACTGATATCGGCTCTGCAGCCACGCCGACGACGTATCATCCGCCACCAAATATATTGTCTTGAACGGAGGACGGTTCCATGGGATCTTCCATCACCAGGTATTGGCAATTAACGCCATAGGCGAATTGGGAAGACAGTCGCTTTGCCCTCGGGCGAACAAGTCGTGCTACTCGCCCATGACGGAATTCGGTCTGATTTCCTTTCGGCGGCCAGCGTCGGCGAAGGTGAGCAAGATAATGATCATGTCCAGCGCGACTGGCTTATCTGCTACGGCAGAAGATCGAGTCGGTGCTCGATGGCACATTGGACATGCAAGACATTGATGCGGAGGTCGACGACGACGAGAGTTCTGATGGAGACGAGTTGGAAGTTCAGGTGCGGAAGTTGGATGGCACCTTGGTGGAAGCGACTTGGCATGCGATCCGCGTCAGCGACTTCGTGGAGGTGAAGGCCAAGGTCAAAGTACATTGGTCACTGACGAACGGGAGTGTGCGTCGTGTGCAGTTTCGCCTTCACCCGCAGGGCATCATAAGGCTTTGCAGGGCGAAGGATGTGGCGGCGGTACGTAGACCTCGCGCGTGGTCTCTTCTAAGCTGACGTTCCTTTAGAGAATGCCAAATACAAAGAGAGCGCGGATAAGTTAGACATGTAGTGCGGCATCGGTGGATGGCATGACGATGTGAAGCCGAAGCTGGTTTCCCGGCATATTTCGTTAGAACTGTTTGGCTCAATAATACGCGATAGAGATGCCAGTTACGCTGACAACACCATGTCCTTATTAGCGTCGACCAGGCGGAACAGCGCGATGAAAGGTGACGAATACATAGAGTTCTGTCCTCCCATACCTCAGTTGCCGTCGGACGAAACAAACCTTCCACGGGAGGACCGGTTGACAAGAGCGGACCGTGTGCACATTGTAGGACTTCGGTTCGACGGTGTCCAAGTCGTACACCTCACCTCTATCCGGAGACAGTCGCTCGACCCAGCGGTAACTTAGCGCGTGCATCAAGCCGACGGTTATAGTGTGCAATTGCGAGCTGTGCTCGGTGGAACGAACCATTCGTTATCGAGCAGCTTTCCGTCCCACCCAGAACCGGAGGGGACCAAGCTCAGATTATTTATAGTGCTGCGCAGGTCTGTAGACACTGAAACTGGTCCCTACTGACGATTATCGAATGCATGGAACCATACACTAGAAAGTGGTCGAATGTGCGAGCCAAGACGAAGCGTCGCCGGTCGGCGGCGTGGGGAAAGATAGATCTGGTTGAACGCCTGATCAGTGATTGCTTCGCGGGAACAGATCGACGTGAAGCGTACAGATGGTGTCAGCATTGGTCGGTCAAGGAGACGTACATTCATGACTTCGGTTTGTAAATGCTGGTACGCTGCGCGAGCTGCTCGGAATGATTTTTATTTCCAGCGGCGTCAAGACCGGTCGTATGAAATGAGTGTCGTCTTATATTGAGTAGATGAGGACGATGAGGAAGAGTACACGAAAGAGATTATTTGCACGGGATGGTTGTCATCCGCCGTCTGCAATCTGTCTAGAGTGAGATGAGCGCTGTACCCTCTTCACGTAGACTCGTGTTACTCACGCTGATAGCGTCTGTCGCGCGAAGTGACTGACGTTGGCACATAGGGCACGATGGGTCGAAAGAAGGTGATGTGCGCTTCATCCACAGTGAAGATGGACGGTAAAATCGGCAAACTGAGCCACAGTCGCAGGACCTGAAGACCAACCAAACGACTCTATGAGGTTTCTGTAAGATACACAGACGATGCCGGAACTCCGAGGGATGAGAGGACAGTCAATTCCGGTTTTAAAGATTCGTCCTTCCGCCAACTCGTCTCGTCGATACTGGTTCTTCGGCGAGTGATCAGTTGATGGGAGTCACAGTGTACGGCCAAGAGCAGGCTAGCGTAGGTGGTCTTGCCCATGATGAATATGTAACGGTGGATGGACAGGTTGGACCTCGAAGGGGTGGAAGTCGGGTGGGGCCGGGCCCCCAGGACGGATAATAAACACGGTCACATGACAACGCATGACGCTAACGGCCGGCGTGAGTGCCCCGCGTGCGGCGGAAGCGGGAAGGGCTTCACGTGTGACCCTGCTTTAGACTTGCAGATGTAGACATTTTCGCTGGAACTCACGAGTGTGAAATGATTGTCAGGACAGAACATATTGAATAGGCGAGGAAGTCTAGAACGGCTACGATACTGGTTGCAGTATGATATGATCACATATACACCCCTCACTACGCCCCAGAACCGTGTTGTAGAAGGGTAACCGATTCGAGTCGCAATCCTGTACTCCATCGTGCGATAGAATCATCCTGATGGATCCAGAATCGTTGTATCGCGATTCTGCAGACAACGAGATCATCCGGTAAAAGGTGATCCAGTGGGAGCCGGTCCATTGCCTCGTCGGAGCGAGAGACACTGTAACCGTCCCGACCGTCGAAAACGGAGTCAAACGGGTAGAACTACACGGTCGTGGTCAGCTTAAATGGAATAATTCGTTGAGGACGAACGACTGACCGTGTTCTGCCGCACATGATAGTCGTCAGGAAGATGACGGTCTGCACGCAAAGCATGCGGGACGAGATGGTCCTGCGGATATTCTGTACAACAGGAATGTGTGACAACGATTAACTGATGCGAGGGAGTCCTGACCATCGGGTAAGCGAGACGCATCGTCTAATATTCTCAGGATCGCGAGGGCGTCATCGTTGTATACCGGTACAAAAGTCAAGAATACGTGGGGAAGTGGTCGACCAGCGCGATCCGCGAACGATGTCGACACCACGCGACTGACTATGGTGAACGAAAGGGTGCGTTCGTATGGTGTGACCACCAACAAGTCTAGGGAGTCCGTCCGCCTATTAGCTGGAGAGTATGTTCGTCTGGCACCTGACCTTGGCCTGGGCGGAGTGGGCCATCTATAACGTGGACGCTGCGAGAGCCCATAGATACCGATGGCATCATTGGCAGCACGGCTTGCTGCGGAGATACTTCTGCTCAATGGTCTTAGTCGAAAGAGAGCAGGCGTGATCGCAAGCAGCGAAGGCTAACCTCGTCAAAACAGAGACTTCAGCGGGATGAAAAAAGCCGGGGGTCCGGTCGAAGTGGTCCTCGTCGCTGGCCATAGGTCAGTTCGCACCTGGCGGATATGAAGGTATAAGAAGTGATCCCTCACTTGAAGCGAACCGATTCTGAATCGACGTCGGAGTCATCCCCGGTGTCGTCAGAATGGTGCATGACTGCATCTCCGTCCATATTGTTGACACTGTGTCGCTCGTTAGAGTAGGGAAAGGGAATGGAAGAAAGACTCGCCGTTGACGTGGAGGGGGGCGATGGCACGAATGTTGGAAACAATGAGTTTAAGTGATGAACGGACAGGGAACGGAAGACCTCCGCTGATCGACGCAGTGTGATCCACGGGGATGATCCACGGGGACGACACTTACGGTTCGTTGACGACTCCTAACCTCCTCTGACAAATCCTGCGGTCCGACAATGCCCATAACTCCCCTTGCGTAGTCACCGACTCTGCGGCCGAACCGCTCACTTCTGCAGGGGACGAAGTCCGATCGACGACCGGTTGTCAGGTCTTCCGAAGGAGCCCAATGCGGGGGCGAGCCTAATTGCGGAGATCGATCGAATTGGGGGAAAAACTGAAACATCGCGAGACACTACGCCACAATTGCGGTGTACTGTGCGCTCACCGATACTGTCGCACCGTCGAAGCGGGATTAGTCCAGTCAAACCTTCATAAGCTTGATCGGTTAATGATTACGTACGCTTGAGCGGTACATAGTCGGATATAGTTTGTCTATCATTTCCGACCTTGTAAAGTGTATTAATGGGAGTTTTCTCATGGATTCTACGGATGGATGAGAAGGTACAACACGACGTAAAGTCAAATCATTTCATCAACCTCAGGAGACACCGGACGGGGGACCAGCTGAAGCGCGGAAGATAATTTGTAAACATACCGAAGTTCGAAACAAATGGTGGGATCGTGAGTGAACGGGGAACTGCGAACGCGCTTTAGCATACATTCCTGTAGGACCAAATCGCCTTTCCGAAAGTCGCTGCTGGAAAGAACTCGGCGTGACTCCAGTGGATCGTCTATGTCCTTCGCGTCGAACAAGCGGCATGTCTGGGAAATGTTGGTGAGATTGGTCCGGCCTCAGTGCAGCTTTACTCACAGGGAATGCGGACCACCGTGCCAGCGACAGTTCATCGTCCGCGTAGGGTTGACGGTTCACTTGTCTCAATCAGCATTATGGACATTCGCAGCGTAAATGGAATGTTTACATGGTTCGCTGCAGACCGTCGAAGCGTTTACAAAATCTGTGGGCTTATATAGTCCGAAGTACTCGCCTGTACAGCGTGGTCAGTACTATGCGTGCATCGAGGGGTGTGCACCTACAATCTTCTTTCGACGTCCAGTGGGCCAGAAGTGCATTTGCTCCAAGCAAACTGTCTCCGTATATGGGCCGCATCGACGTGAAAGCGTATCCCTCAGGCAGTCCCAGATGATCTAAGTCGTAGACCTCGAGGGCGCCGACCATCCAGATTCGAAGGGGATGCGTTCTGCCACTTCTGTAGAGTAACTCCACGATGCTGTCGTCCAAGGTGGAATTGGTGTCTTTCCATTCGAAGTTGGGAATGCGTTTGCGTGGGCGCGAAAGGAATAGTCCCGCAGACCTGTTGTAAGTAAGTTACGTATATGCCATGTTGAATAGCACGAACCTTGCAAGTCTAGCAACGCCCACTATGTCGGTCGTCGTGTCTTCCAAAGCCGAGAACGCGTGTAATCGCCTGTCCCGAACAATATTGGTTAAAGCCTCAGGTGAGTTGATTGGTGCCAGGAGAGAGGATAGCTCACGTGTAAAGGCCTGCATACAAAACCGCACCTTCCAAATCCTTGTAGGACTCCATATCATCGACCAGCGCTTCCGCCATATCCGCAAAAGTGAAAGACATGATTAGCACGTTGTCAAGACGGTCTGAAGGATATATATATACGTTCATAATTTGTACGAGACTTGTAGTTGTGGACCATAAGATGTTCTCGCGGTGGTGGACCTGGTCTCGGAATCGCATCGGTCCACATCTTCAGTCCTTGACGGACAAGTACGTGCCGAGACGTGTCATACCCACGGTGAGACGGCACCGTATGAACCCTAGGCGAGAGCCGTCTACTCCCCCGAAATGTGCAGGGTCGGGCATCTGACAGACGGACGACGAGTTCGTCTGGATGTGTTTGTGGTCTGTACTCCTATCAGACGAGAGTTATAGGTATTGATGGAGTTTGGAACCTACCGACCAAACGGTTCCTATGCGTTCGGAACCAAGTGGATCGTCTGAGGCGGAACACCTCAGCGGGCGTACAACATGGCATGTTAAACAAACAGCGCTTGTTGGTCAGACTAGTGCAGAGCGTCGAGATGCGTTCGTACCTCTCTCGCGGGAACGCAACCAACTCCGGCGAGGTGTGGCTGAGATGTACATAACAGCAGGGATTTCCCCGGGAGTCTCTCCTCACTAAGCTCCGGTGATTGTTGAAAGGCGCAGGAAAATCAAGTAGCAGAACTACGCGCCATAGCCGATGTTGACGGGCGCCGAAATACGCTAGCAGCCGCTCGACTCGGTTTCCGATCGAAAGATACGAGCAACTCTCTAAGAAGCTATGCTGCTCACTGCTGCGGACCTTTTCACTTCTCTCCAAGTGTAAGCTCTCCCGGCAACTGCTACGGTCGCGTTCGTTGTTTGTAAAGGAAGGATGATGTAGATCGCTGTTCAGCCCCGAAGGCCCTGGGCGAATTCATAAGTATAATTGGGGACACGGAGTAGGGGGTAAAATACCGGGACCCGTGAATGGAACTGATTTCGTCGTCAGAAACGGAGACGGTGCGTCTATTGCTTCCTGCGACAAAGGGTCGTCGCGATGAGCGCATGTGCCCAGCGCTTCGATGATTGTCGGCAGCGAATATGTCAAGGCCGACGACTTCCTCATTGAGGTAGAGAATCTATGGCAAACGAGGCAAGAGCAACGATAAGAAACGCAAGAGGCGGAAATCAATCGTGGTGCAGCGTGGGCTGCGTGGCCTCGAAATCGTGACTAAGGAGTAACATATCGCACGTGACCTGTGACACCGTGTGATTCAGCAGAAGACGCGTCCTCGGAGGTTTTGCGTCGGTCACTGGCAGTCTAGGGACGTCGGATATGTTGTGTCCACAATTCGCGCATGAACGAGAGTGACTTGTATGGAAAGTACCCCTTCCACGCTGACTCTGTGACTCACCTTAACGCCGTCAAGAAGAACGCGTGGACACCAGCACCTGCATGAGAGCAATGCAACAGTTGTCTCTGGTTCATGTGCGTGGAGACAGAGTGCATTCGCGGCTAATAAAGGTTGGTTCGAAAGTCCTACTGCTAAGTATGAATGGAGGGGAACGGAGAGAGCATCACAATCAGGGACACAGGGGATCGAAACAGGGAAGGTGGCATTGTATGCGCGGTTTTAGAATAACAAGGCAGCAACCGGCGATGTATATAGCAAATTACTGGCAGTTCGGCGGTATAATATCAATCCAGATACCTTTGAACGTAGTAGAGAGACTGTTCGGATTCGTGCCGGAGTAAGGTGATAGATTCCAACTTGAGACGGGCAATCCAGCACCTCGATCCGTCCTCCTGCGGTAACCAATATCTCTCCAGCGATGTGGCGTACACAACGAGATCATTCTGGACCAATTCGGCTGGGTGGATTCTCGGCATAGCTGGATTGATACGGTCTATCGAGTAGCCCTCTCGACCGTCGAACACATCATGAAATGGGTAAAACTGCCGGTGAATTGAGTCACATCGCCATGGTTAAAACACGATGACGCACGGATGCAGAACTTGGAGAAGAGTCATACGGCAGGTATCGGTCAACGCGCAGGTCTGCACCTGGGGCCCTGTAGGACACATGACCTACGAGAATAGATCAGACGACTTACGGTCGATGTAACCGCATTGTTTCCTACCAGGTGGTAAATTGGAGTAAAAGTCCAATATTTTGTAAATGGCCTGACGATCTGTCTCGAGTAATGGCGAGAACGTGGTGGATACGTTCGGTTTGGGTAGTCCTTCGTCATCGACGAAGGAACATGTCTTCAAATAGCCAACGATAGTGATGTGGACGGGGAGATCGAGAGGCGAATATGATAAAAATTCGGGTCGTCTGGCGACGGTAGGATTGCGGTCCAACACGCTGCACCATGTTCCGACCGGGCAATTCGAAGGGCTAAATTGACCATGTAGAAAATCTCGAAGTAGGATTGCCTTCAATACACTCCTTCGAAAACGGGACGAGGTCAGAGAAGCGTTGACGGCGACAAGTAAAACCGACTCACATGGTCAAAATATGCGTTTCAGTAGGTAACGGGGAACGAGGTATATCCTGGTCAGATCGATTTTCCCTGCTTGCGACAAAGTAAACTCCCCAAAACCGCACCCAATTGAGCGAAGAGACTCACATAAGACAGTCGTCGCCTTTCTTACCTAGAACCTTGCATAGGTTGGCGGCCAAGTCTTCCATACCTCAGGAAGGAAGGGAGGGGGCTGTCGACGACGATCCTGAGGGAAATTGGGCGGAGGGAGAGCTTCGTGATATGGTAGAGAGAAACAAAGGCGACAGTGGGTATTCGACAGACTTCGAGAGCATTGGAGACGTGGGACGTCGGACCGATGGAGAAGAGGCGAACCAATCATCTACATGGGTTCAAAGGCGCCTGGGCGACGGGTACCTAAGAGGAATGAGGACTTCAGTTGTGAGAGTCGCCGTGCCCCGAGTAAGTTCCTGACATCGACGTGACAAAGCGGCAACGAGTTACGCTACTAGATGAGATTGATCACTCGCCGAACGATGGGGATCCTGGGGTATGAGTTGCACTGTAGTAGCGGGTGTCACCAATTTGACGTTGATGTCCGGTCGACGGGGCATGTGGCCGAGACAAGCTAACCAAGAATATGGACACGATCCGGTCGCTGCCGTCCCGCAGTCTGCTTCTTCCACGGTGGATGTGCACGTCTATCTAGATCGAATCGTTCGATCTACGAATGTTCATGTATTCTGAAAGATGTAGGAAGGAGCGGGGCAAACGCGAGTAAATAGCGTGAAGAACTCGGCTACAAACCATAAAAGCCAGTTCGTTCACTTGTTGATACCTACTCACGGAAAAAGGGCGTGGGGGCCCGTGTTTGCACGGGCCGAAGAGACGGCACTGCAGAGACGTGGACTGGATGATCGGCGAAGGTGTCTTACCTTGGCCATATCCATGCGCCGACTGCGGTAGACGTGCCTCGCGTGGTAAGTTAGATCCATGGGGCGAAGACGGTCGGCGCCAACACCGATCATACGTCAACGCATCCTGGAAGATTGAAAGCCCAGTCAAGAAGCGTTTGGGTGCTGCAATTCTCGGAAATATTGGAGGAGGAATTTATAAAGATGTAAATGAACCGTGCGACGGCGTAGCAGCGCTGACAACTCACCGAGGCATGTCCGTGACATTTTACTTCGCGTCGCTGAGCAACATCACAAGCCTGACCTACCGGAGATAATGGACAAAGACCCAAGCCAGGAAAGCACGTACACCCGCGAGATGAGATCTAGAGCTCGCAGCTGCGACGCAGCAGTCACGGAGTTACACGTTACGCGTCACGCACCACGCGTCACAAATCATAAATCACACCAGGCCCTGTGCCTGCCGCTATGGTCGGCTGTCGCGCTCCAGCCCAGCGCCGTTAAAGTAACGTTAGACCCGCGTCTGTTGTCCATGCATGTCGAATGACGTTGTCAGGCTAGCGCTTCGGCATCGATTGACACGTTTCACGGCCTGGCTGGAAGGGGATTGAGATTCCGGTGTCGTGAACAACGATGGTGGAACCGCACGGAGATACCTACCTCACGCCATGTAATAGACCAATATACTGGATAGAGAGAGAATGAGACCGATGCCCGTGTCTGCGTAGAGCGTAATATCAAAGAAAAAAAAACCCCAAACATATTCAGGAAGGCGGAACCGGAAACCGGAAACCGGCAGTCCGCACTGCCGCAGGCAGCAGTGTCTCACGGTCTCTGACCCAAACCGGAACTCCGTCAGTCCGGTGCACTCGTCCCTACAATTCCACTCGATGATCTCTCTACCGTTCTACCCATTTGGGTCGCCGCATAGGGATCATGAGAAGGTAGAGGGCAGAAGTGGTGTCCCTTTCAAATATATAAGCCGCCTTTCACATTGTCTCGTCATATTTCCCGAACATTATCAGTCGCCGAGAACAGACGCGTTTCTCTCAGAACAATGTCCTTCATTCAAGGTGAGTCAGTTGATAGAGTTTCTGTTCGCGACTCACCTGTGCGGCCAGGTGTCGACGGCAACATGCTCGTTCGAGACCGTTGGCCAAATGCTGTTGCGCGACTCGGACAGGACACGAAGGAATTTGGCGACATGACTTTCCATGAATTGGTTCCTTCCTCGTTCGAGGAGCTCTGTAGGTGGGCATACGTACACCTGAGGACGCGTGGCCAGGATACTGGACGGGGATTGATCTTCCTGTATCAACCTTTGGATCCTTCCATTCCCCCAAGCATGAGTGTCAACGGTACGGAGGTCATCGTCCGATTCCAAGGCTTTCTCGGGCAATGCAACTTGAAGGCTCTTGGGAATTGGAAAGGGCGCGTCTTTAACTCCCTTTTGTTCAGTCGGCGAATGCTAATCTCTGTCCGTCCTTAGAACGTTGGAGACCGCACATAGAGCGGTCCAGTACGTCGAGTTGAAAGCTGGACCTTTCGTCGATCAAATGGCCGCCCAGATCGGCTGCGTCGAGAACATAAGGAAGTGTGTATTCCGCGCTTTGTTGACCACCGACGATGCCGCTGCCGCGGAGCGTAGCTCGGAAGTCTCAGAGGTCGGGATATCGTTCCAGCGCAGAGTGTTCACCAAGGTAAGTTCGAACAGATAGAACGCGCGTGCTCACACCTTGACTTCATACTTCACAGGTACAGAGCGGGCCCGACGCCCCGCACTCGGTGTTGACCATGATGGACGACCCCAATGGGCAGGCTAGCCTCGTCAGTAGATTTTGGCGCGTTACGGAGAAGATCGAGCTTGGGAGGAAATTGCTGACTGGACGTGTGGAACGGTGCAGTCCTCTCGTATTCGGTTACGGCGACTTCGTGGACGTCGCTGCTCGCATCGAGATAGCGAATGCAAGCACGGTACATGGAGTCCCTACCGTGAAGGTGTTCCTCGCACCAGTTTCTGTTATACAAATGTGTCAAGCAAAGGATGTCGAAGATGTGAGATTACTCCAACGTTCTCCATTACTTATCTGGCTGACGACCTAAACAGGTGATGGGAGTGGCTCCACTCGCTTTACCGGTTGACACGAATTTCACGACGCCGGCTCGTGCGGGGCCAGTAGCTGGCATCGTGTTCGACTAAATGTGCCTGCATATGTAACGAACTGTCTTGTCGATGTATTCCTTTGCGCCGATGTGGCTCTACCATATGATACTGTGATGTCAGCATTTTCTTTGAGTTCTTTCGTCGGCAGAAACGAGTTCTGCGTGGCACATTGTCTATCTATCCACCGCGTGCCATCATTTCGCTCTCCAAAGGCGAGCGCAGAAGCCATGATGTACCGTCTAGTTGCGTCCTTGCGAGAGGAGCTCACCCAAGACATGCTAAGGAGACAATCTCGATCTTTTCGAACTTCGACTGAGTGGAAATGAACTCGGTTGGTCGTTTTTGTGACATAAGCTTTGCAAATGGCTCCTTTGCGCCAGACAGCGTCATTCGGAACATGTCAAAGGAAAAGGGTTTCCATTGATAACGTCCCACGAGCAGCCGTCGGAAGGGGTGACGAAGCATCCACCCGGCCCTCGCACAGGCAACCGACCTGTGTAGCGGTATATACAGGATGTGCATCGAGTCCCGAGGTCATATACAGACGTATACTTCATTGGCCTGGCCGCGTCTTCTTCCTACCTCTCTCCGCCATGTCCGGGTACAAACACGCCAAACGTCGCCTACGACACCTGTGGCATGCGTCACCGTCTCCATTGGAAAATCGAAAACATTTCGCCTTCACCTCATTACACGGAAGACATGCAACCGCTGTGTTTCCTAATTGATTCTTTCGGCTGCCGGATCTCGCCATGATGGTGACGACGTCCTCTACCGTTGCCTGACGAGGGTGACCCCGTCCGTCACCGAATTCAGGAAGCATCATGTAGTCCCGAATGGCGCCTTTCCATCCCGTGCGTCGAGACTTGAGGCCACTCTTCACGACCCAAGAAAATCCGGTGTCGTATGCGAACCACAGTCGTCTTTCGGGAAGTAAGGGATGTGAAACTCCTTCCGCTTGCGCGTTGCCGGCCCAGTCCATCCAGTTTCCGTTGCCAAGAGAGATCGAAACCCTTCCCGGCGGTGTCGACTGGACCCAGACATCCCCAGCCGGCATGACAGAATTACGATGGCCAAGCGGACCCCAAACCAAAGCATTCCTTGCCGCGGCAGTCAGAACTGCCCGCCCTTTCTTGATGGACCGTGTGGTTTCCACCGCGTAGCAATACTCGTCGATTTCACTCAGCCTCAGCATCATGTTCATCCAACGAACGTGCATGGAGTGTTTCGATGTCGAGACGAGAGGCAGGTGGCACGAGCGGGGATACGGTGGTTGAGGTTTGGGAAATGTCACGAGTTCTTCGACGGTAGGTGGACTATTTGCCGGAGTCTCCAGCGTGTCGCTGCTGATGGAGGAGCGTTCCGTATAGCTGACATTGTCCTCCGAAATCTGGACGGAGAAGTGTGAACACTGCACATGTGGAACGAGTTCTGTCGCACCTTATTGCCATCAGGCCCAAACAAATCGAACTCCCTTGTTGAGATTTGCTCGCCATTGAGAGACCTGAACGTCGATTGTCCCTTGTTGAACTCGCTCGTCGCATCAGAAATGAAACTGCCTAGAAGGACCGGGTGTACGCGACTCTAGACGAACGAGTATAAGTTGTGCATGTATGGAGACTACAGCTGTCATCGCACCTTATTCATGTAGGCCGCTACCAGCTGCGACCTGTTCGGCCTCAGACGGAACGTAACCTGATCTGGCGTAGACTTGTCGCGGTCGAGACGGACGCTGGGCTTTACAGGACGACTCTGCGAAGGAACTGACTCAGGCATCGGCCTTCGTTGGCTCATGTCGAATTTCGTCATCTTCGGCGTCGCTTTCGCATCTGTGGGACAAATCTGTATTAGTATGTGTATCAAGAGACATCTCCTGAACTAACCACGGATCCCAACGCTAATTCTTGCGGCAAGGGGGGGTATCAGGTCGACGTTGTCCGGAAACCACGAGCTGAGAGGAGGTAGCCGATTGGCTTCGTCAACTTCATGCGTCAATTGGAGTCGGATGGGAGGGATTGGGAAGAGGGACTACCGAACGACTCATCAGTGTCCGCAACACCGTACAGCAGATCGACAAACCTCGCGGAAGTCCCATGGTGCTTCTCCACTCCTCGACCCATGTACAGATCTACCGCGAGCCGAGACATGTCCACGTCTGTCCGGCCGAGGAGACCGTGAGATTTCTATTGGTGACGGTCCCGGGGAATAAGCACTGAACTGAACACCATCTGAGCCACGGCGTTCGCTGTAGGAATATTCGTGGATGACTTCAGAGGGGGAAGGTCTCCCTAGCGGCTCGACCGCGTTGGAAGAATAACTGATGGCCGCACTGCGGGACGAGGTTGAGACCGGGAGCATTCGAATGGTACCAGTCGTGCTGTTGAACGAAGGAATGTAGGTGGGAAGGAAGAAGTGAGAAAGCCGGCTAACAGACGTTGTCAAGAATGAAGCCGCACTGCTGAATTGGGATATTGAGTGCAAGGATGTCACGACAACACGTGCCGTCGGGTGGTGGACTTGTCGAATAACCTGGGTAAAGTGCATGAGCGTTGGTCTGTCTATTAGGAATGACACAGCACCCGTCCGCAACCAAGTATAGTTCTGTCCAGAATTTGCAGCCGCGGTCCACGTTCGTTCCAGTTTGCCTCGCAACCGATCCCTCGAACTGCAGCACAGGATGTCCATTACCGCGCCGTATGAGGGAAATGCCTTCTCGTATTTGAAACATGGTCCAAGACAGTACTGCTGCCAATCTTGTGGTGGAAAAGGTCGGCCATAGTTGGGAGTATTCTCCGTATCCAAGGTTCTGAAACCGTTTCAATCAGTCCAGACACATCCCCCTTGACTTTCCCGTTTGCCAACACGTCCCTCGTCGCCGCGGAAATTGGTCGACGAAGTCAGAGGGATAAACGCGTCTTCGGTTCCCTGGGTGTAGTCCCTGTCTCGCGCAGTATACGGCAACGCAGATTATCACCAGCAGCCGCTGTGATCTCACTGTGCGACGCATCACCTACCGAATCCGCGTAACGCCTTTTGGTGCGGCCCAATGACATTAAATGGCCCCGAAGGGAAATCGACCTCACAGGCTTTCGGTTTCCTCCCCTCCACTTTGCTACCAATCGTCGACCTCGACTCAGACCCGTGGTCTCCCCATCACCGAAAACCGAAGAAAGGTTGGTTGTCGACCCGCGCAGGTTCGGACGCAAGCACCCGGGACCAACAAGGGGTGTTCGAAATGAGGTTATTGGTAGGAAAAGTTAACCGCGGGATCAAGGCGGGTTCTCATAACGTACTTCCCAA
The DNA here is from genome assembly GCA_022160305.1 of Artomyces pyxidatus. NCBI lineage: Eukaryota > Fungi > Basidiomycota > Agaricomycetes > Russulales > Auriscalpiaceae > Artomyces > Artomyces pyxidatus. Next base: position 842,651 of record MU277191.1, read on the forward strand.
GCACGATGATTGAACTGTTCCAGCGAAGAAAGAAGACCAGTGACTCACAAGGGAAGCTCACGTTGATCAACTCCCCGATCCTCCAACTGACTGGCTGCGTTCAAAACGGATCCGCCTGGGATAGTAAGCTCAATCAATTCCTACAGTTACAGGACTCACTCTTACGCGCTGCCCAGTCGTCGCAAAAAAAAAACCAAGGTTAAACGGGTCAATTCAATGTTCATATACCGTTGTCACGTGACTGTGGACCTTCTCTTCGAGACAATGTGAGTGTAAACCGTCTGCGTGGTGTCCGAAAATATATCTGGATCGGCGCAGTTACAGGCGTTGTACTGGCCAGAAAGGAGAACAACATCCCGCGGTCGCACCGGACCCGGCGTTGGATATATCCAGGTACTTGGCAGTATATAGTCTGTCTGCGCCACGACAAATGGCGAGCACAGGCAGGTCATTACGGTTTGGCACTCACTGTGTGCGCACGCCAGCTAGTGACCCCCAAATGGAATCGTTTGTCGTGGTATGGAACTCGGCGAATGTCCTGACCGCCAGTACATGCTGGAATAGTGCAAATGGGAACGCCAAGGAAGATTCTTCGTACACATTCACACAGAGAGAAGTGAGTGGGGGAAGCGCGAAGACTGTCTATGACGCACCATATACCTCATTCCTGAACCCTTATGGGTCGAAGCTTGGCCGTCGCGAGGCTCCTGGAGACAATCGTCCCCCGATGTTTGCGGGTCAAACTGTCGCGGCGAAGGTTTTCCTGACATCCAGAAAACAAATGTCGGGTTCCAGGGTAAGTGATTTCCTAAACTCTCACGACGGTTCCCGCCCGGAATCGGAATTGGAGCTCGAGGAAGATGTAGATTGCAGGGACAGTGACTCGCCCGCAACGCGAAGCCCCCTCGAGACTACCCGGTCTCGTCGGCCCGTTGCCAGCTGTTCTCCAGAGTGCAAGTACCGTGCCTATCTGCATGAGCTCGTTCGCTCCTATTTATCTGGACCACCCCTCAATCCAACCCTCCACCGTTCGAATCCCCTTGCAATGTCGACAAGTAGGCGGAACCAAAGGCTGGTCGTTTATGGTCCACACTGGCGGTTTTTAGGAGGTTGAAGAGTCAGGTCGGCGCAGGAATGTCAAGGGGCTCTTCGCCCAACACAGGTGCATGTACGTGCTACCGTGTCTACAGCTTCGTGCTGCTATCCTCATTCTGCATCGCCTACAGAACGTAGGGACAAGCTAATCGATGCCGGTAGCCCTGGCAAATCCAAGTACGATCCGTACAGACTCGCGTGGACAAATTCGCACAATTCGGAAAATATGCAGCTTCGTGTCGACCTTGTTCATAAGCGACGGCCAGGCGAGGTTCGAAGTTAATCGTGAATCAAGTTGCCGTTTTCTCAAACCCCCTGTCGTATGATCACCCTGAATCCCAACTATCCCGTCCCCGGTCACCCCAACACATCATCGTGGCGTGTCGTCAACCATTCTTTCCTCTGTCCTTTCTTCCTTTATCCCATCTGAAGTTACTGGTGAGCCTCATGCACGACCAGTGACCTTCTCATGTACTCAAACCTGATTAGAACCAGTTCCGGGGATATATTCCGAGAAGGAGGTGTCACGGTCACCACGCAAGTCCCCTGATCGACGGCCGTGAAGGCCGCGACATCCATCACCACTAGTTCCAACACCTACTTTTTTTCCGTCAAATCATATCTTGTACATCCCCACTTAAACTGCACGAACTTGTACTATCTAAACAACGCGACTGTGTCAACTTGAAGAGGACACCATCCGCGTCACGGCTCGGTGCATGAAATAACGGTCGTCAACGACAATCACCCTTTTCGTCAGCAACCTCACCGAGAGTCGTTCCGCCGGGTCCTCTGCTAGGAATACGATCCTGAACTACTTACGGCCATTTCCGAGCCATCTCCACATCGTCTGTAAAGCCCGGGCATTCACCACGAGCTAGGTTCTCTCCTGAACGTTCGGGGTCCAAACAAAACGCCTCCCCAACTCCTCGCGCATAGAATTCCATCTGAAATGGTTTCACCACTACACAGACCACTTATCGACGGCGGACCGTCCGCGCGGACAAGGTCTGTCGACTCCTTTCATAACTTACCCACAGCGTCGATACGTCACTGATACCGTCACTTATCCAATAGGGTCCGGGTGAGCCCCCACGCCGGCGTGGATTCGTTATGCCTGTCCATTGACGTCGCCATAGTGCTATAACGACAGGTCGATAAAACTTTGCTCCCGTCAACATGGCACTCACGAGGGGACTGAACGCGAACCAGGCCGTCGACCTTCCCTTCACTTCCATTCAGTAAGTAGATAAACATATATGCGAAACCATTCGATAAGTGGAGTTGAGCATTCACGGGTCATCTACTCGACCCAATTCTATAATAAGAGGTCATTCAAAGCCTCCAACCCCGCCTGACCGAACCTGGCGGACACCTTCTCGGCCACAGTCCTACCACTCTCGATCCTTCCAAGAACCTGGTTAGCCCTCCATTGACAATAGTACCTTTTGATATGCTATGTAGCTCGAAGCACCGCGCTGACGAAATGCGACTTACGGTTTATAGTACCACGGTGCCAATCTTTCCGATACCTCTCCGTCGATTGCAGCCTGCTTCGCGTCCGTCAGGCTACCTCCCGCAAGCAGGACAGACGCACGGTTTGCCAGCACGATTGCGAAGACATCTCCCACAGTTCTCCTCTGAGAATCAGTCAAATCCATCTTCAGAGCGCTGGAAATACTGCTAATTGCCACGTTATAGCCGACCAAACCCCGCGTGCGGTCGTTTCCCCTGTACCAGTCGTTTCCTTTGGCGTTGGCATCCACAGCGAGCTCCATAAGGCACGCGAAACGCCCCGTTGGAGAATCTTCCTCGAATAGGAATCGTCTCAAGGAAAGAGTTTCTACCATCCAAGTAAACGGAGGTGGAATTGTACTGAGGAATGGTCTGAGAATCGGCATGTACGTCACCAATTCACAGGAGATTATAATGAGGTCGGATATGCGGTCGACGTCGGTCAAGCTTAACTGAACAAATCTATATTTTGCCATCAGTTAACAGACGTACGATGTATCAAATGCCACACGGACCTCAAAACCCCACCGCAATTTGGTTTTCCGTACGATGTAGCTCTGCGTTTTGGACAACGATCGTCACCCCCAGACCATTGAAGCGTGAAGTGCGGCAGTTCCGAAGGGAACCCTCCTTCTGAGGTGTTCGCACGCATCGAGCAGTGGTCATCCTGCCAAAGATGCAAGACCCAGCATGTACCGGAGTCGATCGTCAGGTTGCCTCTGGCGCTTGAACAGTTGTCGTTGCCCGTTATAGCGTCGTTCGATGGCCTGGTCCCGAAGATTTACATGGTTCAAGACGACTTGAACTTGTAAGACTCACATCTCCGATTTGGTCTCCAACAGAAACCTCCGTTCGCTCTCGTCAAACAGAACACCTTCTATCAGGTTCTACACCGTCCTCGATGAGCTCCTGACTGTGGTTTCTATAAGGGCGGCCTCACCGATATAATTGACTGCTCAAACCCAAAGCAAGAAACAGACAGAGAATCACCGTTCCGAGACATATCCTGAATTTCGATCAGTGGGCACAATCGCGGCTTTCTTCGTGGTACACTCTACAAACCTTCGTCGCAGGTGTTCCGAGACGCCGCGCGGATTGTGGTTTCGATCTGGTGGACGATGCTTAGGAAGGGTATCTTGTCGAGGTGGTACATATGCTGTATGGTACGAATCGCAACGTGTTGACACTGAACAAACCATCAGGTGCCACGCGAGGAGTCCGTAAGTGGCTTCCGATGAAGCCGCTGGACGGTTTTGGCTGGCCATTTATGGTGTTGACGGGGTCATAAACCCGCCGGTCTTACATCGAACTATGTGGGTCGGAACATGCACCCATCGTGTTCGACTTCGTACAACAATATAACAGGAAATAGGTTCAAATATAATGTTGTTGCCGCATCTTCGTCGAAAACGTCGGAACCTCTCCGCCGACGATCCCGCGCTAGAGTCTCACCCGGCGGTTTTATTGTAATATTACTGGAATACTTATCCGGCGACCAACAATCCCCTCCTCATCCATTGAAACTCAGAATCCCAAAGACGACGATGTTGGCATAGAGTAGAGAGAAAGGATATACTCTCCAAGGAGGCGCCGCCTATCACTGCGTCGGCTGACCTATTTCGATCACATCCACATTAAAACTCACAATCCCGGATGGTTTGTTGTCCTTGACAAGGTGTAAGCTTCAGATGACAACGCTGCGTTTGCCATTGGTATCAAAAAGTAACGTGAAGCGAGACAAAAAAGCAGCAAACCTTTCTGCAATAGTGCGTCGCTTGTTCTTAACCTGATCCTCGACAGGATGAAACGACGACCAGGCCCGACTCGCCCAGTTACTGTCGTCAATGACAAAACGATCGTTCCCAAGCAGTTCGGCGCGTGTGATGCAACAAAATGCGCATTGTACCACAATATTGTTATCGCACTGCATGAGCCCGTGGTGAGTTCACGTGGACCAAACATAGCGGAAAGGACGGACCGAGCACGCTTATGAAGCAGCCTGACTTGAGCGATCGCGGTTGAATCGACCACGCATATCGTAGCGGAGAGATGAAAATTTCGCCCCAAGCGTCTAAGCCGCCAAATCCGTTGAGAAAGCTGAACTGGACCACGAGTCCTTGACGACAATGCAGAGTGAAACCCGGACGAAGTGCCCGGATTCGTAGAACATGGCAGACGCGTCCACAGCATTACGGGAGCTGTCCAGGATAACGTCTGGACACGATCACTACGTTGCGTTAATGGCGGGGCCTCTACCCCCAACCCGTGGAAAAATCTGGCACAGGAACTGTACATATTAGACTCGGAAAATGTGATGCGAACACAATGAACATTCACCTGCTCCTCCATCCAACTGTTCTCCGACGACATTCCTGCATCGCGTGGCCATAGAAACATTGGCGAGAGAAAAGCCAGCTGGACATACTGTGTTCGCGACGATTTCAGTCGTGATTATCCCTCGCACACCGCTGTCAATCGTTACGAGCGCGCTGCCGGCGGAATCGGTCTAAAGGTCGAATTGAATGACGTTTGATATGGTGTATGGCCTGTAGTTCATGCCCGTGAGTCACTGGACGACTCACGCGAAGCAGATTTGTACAGACCACTGACCAAAAAGCCGTCGAAATGAACCGCAGCCGATCGGGAAAGGTTACGTAGAGCTCGTCGAAGTTGGCTCTTCCGACTCCACCGATCGATGACGTCTCCTGCTTGCACTTCACAGCCGGACCACTCCCTGCCCCGCACGGCACTGGGATACCAAGAAAGAGTACATCCACCTAACCCCACATAGTGTTGGCCGCGATGTGCCGGCAGAATAGCGAAGGTTGTCTTCGTCGCACGAGGCAAGTCGACCGCGCCACCCGACCTGAAGCGAGCGGTTGTTCTGGGTTAACCTTCCCTCCCGAGGGGAAGCAAAGATGCTTGCGCACGGGATAAGTCGAAACTCCCTGAAGACGATAGTCGCTGGCGCGCTCGATGCGCTCGCGGATACGACTTGCGGTCCAGCTGTCGATAACTCGAATGCGAATCAATTTGGTCGTATGGTGGCGCCCTGGACCCAACGGTAATAATATTTGAGTAGGATGGTGTCCAATCTGAACCCCCTCGCGGCGAAAGTACTAAGGAAGGGCGGAAATCAGCCACGGACGGAACCGACCAGCATGTAGATAAAACACGTACTCAATACGCCATAGACAGACCCCACGCCTCTGCGCTCGTATGAATATACACAAAGCCCTCTGCTGGTCGCTTCAATTGAAAGCGGGACCGACCAGGGGATGCACGATGTCGCGCTTACCACATCGACTGCTACGAGGGAGCGCCAATCCAAGCTGGCTGACGCGCTGACGCGTCCGACGCGACAGGGCGAATATAAGCCTGGGAACGAAATGCGGGACTTGCCGACAAACGCTCCTTTTCGCTGAGGTTACGAAGGCCGGACGTTCCTACCGCTTGTCTCTCAATGTCAATAGTCACCACCACGTCTCGAAGCAAACCAATCTGACGTCTTCTTCTCCAACGACGCAAGCCTTGCAAACTCGTCACGAAACTCGTGCGACAAAGGCCGTACAATTTGTCCAGGCGGGAACCATGACAAGACAGCAAGACCGTCCAACGACTTTACCCTGGACAACATCACGTAGACGCTTTGCAGTGTCCTCGCCTGCGATAGGTCCACTATGGCACGCTGAAGTGATCTTCCCTGACTCTTATAATCAGTGTACGCGTAACCTGGCACGAGCGGCACTTGCCTCCGAGAAAACTTACCACGGAGGCCAGACATACTTTTGTACGAGAACATCTTACTGATTGGATAAACAGGCACGACATCCGGATCCAACCCACTCAAATTCATGCCACAACCAGGAACGTGGACATAGACGCAGCGAGCATACTTGACACCGTCTCCGCTATCTTCGGCATCAATGTGAGTGACGACGCCTTCCGAACCGTTCACTATTCCGTGTGTCATAGACAGATTCTCTGTGACCATGACCTTCATTCCGGGAAAAGATGGCAGATTTCCTAAGAGGTCGTTACTTAACGAGGAGCGCACGCGACGGAGTCTTTTCCTCATGGCGGTAGACATTTGAACTGTACTAGAGGTGTCTCTGGCAGCGAGAAACTGCACAGGTACGCCGATCTCCTTTGCCTTGGTCCCGGCGCATCTCATGTTGATGGCATCTCTGGTTTGTCTATCAGCCACGATGATTGGCGCATCTTTAAATTTGGCCGCCTCTGCGCTATCTTTCTTCGTCAGTACCGACAATAGCCGTGATGTCAATATGTCGTAGTCCGAACGGCCTTCGTGCGAACTCGATTGCGTTCCTCGTCCTTCTCGCACCCGGCTAACTAGTCCTGCGTACTCGGTATCTCCCATCTGCCGCATATTCTTCTTCAGTGACACCACTCTATTAACCTGCCGCCACAACAGGGCACCATGCAACGCGCTCTGTTTAACCTTGTTTTGTCCCTGATTTACGTCAATATTTGAGACAAGTTTGTGCGAGAATAACGACGAGGATCTAACTGGTGCAAGTTGGCCAAAGTCACCCGTAAATATGACATTGACGCCGCCGAAAGGCTTATCTTCCTGACCACGCGACCCACCTTTCGCTTCAGCAATACGCAACGATACCTGACTCAGGAATTCAGCGGAGACCATAGACACCTCGTCTACGATAAGGTATTGAACATTTTTCCATAGGTCCTCCAGAGCCTCTTTCCTCACCGCCGACTTTTCGTTCCTCTTTGGCAGAAACGTCAGCGCATGCAACGTAAAACCTTGTATAAGCACGGCGGCTATACCTGTAGGTGCACTCAAGAGCAACCTTTCCGATTTGTCCATTCGCGCAAAGAAATCCGAAATAGCGCGGATGACATGACTCTTGCCAGATCCTCCCACACCGGAAATATACATCAACAACTGGTCAGCATCCCTGTTCAGGTAGTGCTCTGCAACAATGCGTACAGCTCTCTCCTGCTCGTCGTTTCCAGGTATCTGGTATTCGGCCAGCAATTGGTCAAGCATGGCATCCGCCTGTGACCCTCCCCCCCGTGTTCTGTGTGCATACCTCTGATCTGAACCTCCTGACCCTTCTCCAGACAACGTAGATATACCAATCTCAGGTGCAACTTCTGGCCAATGGCCACTACGTCCTCGTCGTGGACCATTTCTCGGTCGACGGCTTTTCTTGAAGAGGGACATCATCTTCGCATGCGCACGCATGTGTGTCGCGGTAGGCATATTGAACAAACGGACAGGTGGGCCCTCCATTCTGGGATGCCGGCCGATCTCGCTGCTCATACCAATTACCTCCGCATTTTCTAGGGTCCGAAGAGATGACCGGATTCGCATCTCTGCCGCAGTAAGCTCTCCATCTAGCTGAACGTCCACGTCGTACTCCTCGACCAATGTGTCATCAACACCCTGTACGTGATAGGAATCAAGGCTCGTGTCGTACATCACAGCCATATTTAAATCCTCACTCGTCGGATCCGTCTCACCCCCGTTGGTGTCCATCAGGAACAGCGTGCGTTTCCCCTCCGAGCGCCTCTCCGTATCAATTCTCTCTCTTGCATCCCGGCACTGATGCTCTACGTTGACGTTCTCGATAACTTTCCGTGCGGCACTTCCAAATTCAAATCTATCGTAAGCTGAGGACCAGCTCTCACCTGGCAACTTCAGATCACTCAACTTTCTCCAGGGCTTGAACAGAATCAACATCGCTCGACAGAATGCATCCTTTTCCTCCGCCGACCGATCATCACGAGGCAACATCGGGCCGAGCAAGACCGGAACAAAACCAACCCTCCTTAAACGACTAACATGGGTCTCAAACGACGGATGGTCACGGTTCATAAACGTTACGCGTGGAGCTGCCCGAGATGGACGATCGCTCTGCAAGTTCTCCAGCCTCCGCTGGTCCTCTGCCTTTGTCAATTTATGCACCAAAGAACAATGTTCCCACACAGACAGTCGCTCGAACGATGGGTGCGTACCTCGTAAACGGTAATCGAGAAGATAACTACTGACCGAGACACCACGTCTTCCCACCTTCAGGGTTACCGTCGCTTCATTACCGTTCCCATGCGGTTCTCCAGTCAGATTTCTCGAGCTACCCTCTATCTCGGACTCGGGCCAGTCAGGAGTTTCTTCGAATTGCGCCCCCAATATAATATGCCCATTGTCGATCGCGAAGCTGTCTCCTTCCGGTACGATATCCACCTCGTTCACGCCCTGCGACGCAGCTGACCCTCCACTCTCCCGCAGTTCTTCTTCGCGCATGTAGCGATCGAAAGAACCCCAGGGTAAAGTTTTGAACGTATGACTGGTATATCGATCCCCCCCACCAATAATATAGCTCATAACCTGCGCGTGCGACAACTCTTGTCTCGCCATCATGCCGTTGGCCACCTTAATCAACAAACTTCGACTGAACAAACCGGCATCTACCTCCGTGACACCCTCGAACCTAACACTATTCTTCTTGATAGCCGCACAGACTGCCTCAAGACCAGCATGTGTCTGTAACGGTGACTTCGTGATGTAATCAGTTACATAGTACACTAACGCCTTCGCAGCGTCCCCTGATCCGATGAATTTGACGTCCATGTTGCACTTCATCAAGAACAAGACCAAGTCATTATAATTATTGATCCATGGATGCAATCGCCTCAGCAGAATGGACGACGTTTCGGGGTCTAGACTTGTGAAAGACCTAACCTCTCCACTGACCCTCATCCGGCAGTGTGCATGATCCCGCGGTTCGTGCGGCTTCAAGTACTTCCAACATGTCGCTTTGTGTTCATGCCAGTTGCAGGCAACGGCTAGATCCTTCACCGTGTTGCGGAAATTCAATTCGAACAACTCCCTTTCCGAATCTGACATGTTTTCAGGTAGACGGGGGACGTCAGCCGAGCGGGGGTCTACGGTGGAGGATAGCGTCGGCTTCTGGATATTATCAGGTGCGTCCGAGACCACGCTTTCGGTGTCCGGCAGTTCACACGATATGAGTGACTCTAACCATTTGAACATGGATTCCTTGTACTCACAGTCTGCCACCATCCGATCCCGAAGAGCCTGCGGAGACGGATTACCGCGCAACCATATCAACATGTGGCAATGGAGTGTCCCACGACCCTGTGCTTCGACTGTACCATAATAAGCCTCGCAAACGCCAAAGAGGCCAGGTCGGTCGTCACCATACCTCAATATCAGTTTCACAAACGCGGATATCATGATATCGAAGAACGTCGCTGCTGCCGCCGGGTCTCGCGCGACTTGTTGCGCTCTCTCAAACGCAGTACGCAGATGAAATGACTCCGGGTCATTCCCGCTCAAGATGTGAACGAGTTTGTGGTGGATGTCAGAAGGGTTCAAGGTTATGAAGAGAGCGGGACAACCGTGGGTCTTTAAGAGACCTCTAATTTCGTTCCTCATCTTCAGTTTCGCACCATTTGACCCTCGGAGGTCTCTGCTGACTATTTTCAACTTATTGAGAAGCGCTGCAGCCCTTCTCTCGTTCTCATTGGTGGGCGCTGCATTCGGGTTCTCGTGCCATTTTTTGTTCATTGTCTCGAGAACATCGGAAGAATCCATAATTTCATCGGCGAGAGATCTGTACGTACTCTCCTTCACACTAAACTGCAAAGCCTGCTGATTCTCGAGCTTCTGGATGATGTTCCAGCCAACGTACGCAAAGGACGAGTCTCGAGCGAACGGTCCGTTAAAGCGCAGAAGCAAGTTCTTCAGTTGTCTCTCGAAGGATATCACCTGATTCGTTGAACGCAGGGGATTGCAGAAACCACCCAGCCCCCACGGATCCAGGTGCGGGAATAAAAAAGACAGCATCCTCGGGTCGCGATCTGGGAAAAGCTGTGAACCGCCACGGACACTTATAAAAGGTTTATGATCCAGACACCACTGAAGTGCCTGCGCTTTCGATGCCGCGTTCGTCGCTGCGCTCTCGTTCGCATTCGTGAAACCTACTGTTTCGATTAGAAGCTCCTCCGCCGGTATGTCGTCCACACCGAAAGAGATATTCGCATAGTTTGACGTAACGGCCGCTGTTGCTTCTTCCCCTTCTTCTATGTAATGAATTTCCACATCCTTTGTTAATCCGGTATCAGCACTCTCAGGGAATCGATCGGTGTCGCACAGTCCGGTCAGATTCTCCCTACTGAACCTCATACCGGCATCCACGTAGTGGATATTGTTCTCAGTAAGAAAATGGATGAGCAACTCCACGCGAGACTTCGACACCAATACAGGTGAGAATTCCTTCATCGTCATATCAGTCGGCTTGCGACCTCCGATGAAGACCACACAAATTGCGTACTGCATGTCGGTAGGCGATGGGGGCAGCAGACTGGCAAGGTGACCTACATTCTGCGGGATGATCGCCACGTTACCCTTCGTGTACCTCTGCATAGCGTTAGGTACACCACCCGAACGAGCCGAATACATGTAGGATATTTGTGTTGCCCTACACGCAGCCACCAGCTGCAATTCGTGCGGGGTCATCTTATCGAACGCATCTCGAACATCATCGGGAAGTCGGCAATGGGCATAATACTGGTAATTCGCAATGGCGTCCAGGGGCTGTTGGCCACGCAACAACGACGATCTACATACAGAGCAAATGTCGATATCCGCCCTATCAAATCTGGAGTACATTCCGTCTGGGCAAAGATATGCACGTTCGTACAATTCGAATGCATAATCTGTGGGCGACAAGGTTTCTGGAATATCTTCATTACACAAAACCTTGAGGTTGATTTCGTCCAGCTGCACTCGAGTCAAATCCCGCCTGAATTTCTTCTGACCGCAGACGGCACACGCATGATACTTCCAATTCTCGTCATTCATATGCTCCTGGAACTCCTTGATAATCTCTTCTCTAAGAGCGGCATCGGCAATGAAAGGAACATCGCGATCACTACCTCCGGAAACGTTCACGGCGACCTCGACATCCCGAGGTAGAGAAGAGGCAGAACTCTGGGTTTGAGGACCTCCGTACACCTCGCTTTCAAGGACAACCGGCGCAGAGTGTACCGCACCTCCCGTCAGTCCACGACCCCTACCGACGTTAGAGTGCGATCTCACTCTAAACAAATATCGTACATTGCCGCATTGATCGGAACAAGAGTGCTCACACACTATCGCTTCCCTCATCTTCGACAGTGACCACCTACGGCGCATCGCCACTCCATGTACGGCACCTATCTGCATTAAATCTATCTTCTTCCAGTGAGAGAAGGAGTCGACCAGCGCCTCCACCGATTGACACACGACGTCAATAACACCATCACACCTCACTGGCAAAGGCCGGATACGATTACGAACAACGCCAAAAAAGTCATACCACTCATTCAGTCGACGGAAAGGAACCATAGGCAGGTAACTATGGACAACCGGATCCTTTGAAAGCAACCACTGAGGTACCGCTAATACAACAACGAACACAACGATCGCAAACCAACGATAAAAACGTGACATGTCCGGCGCCGTCAGCGATCGACGAGTGTATCCAGGATGTAGCTACTTACCAAAAAAAGGCCCTCTTCGAGCGGGGCCTTCCGCCTGACCACCTTGCGTACCACCCATGAAAAACATGGACGGCGTCATATCCAGTTGCGCGTTTCCGCCGGAATCATTCACATCCCGACTAACCGAGCCAACCGCCGAGCCTCGCGCCGACTCTTGAAGTCTTGTACCAAAAGAGCGTGATGGCCGTCTAAAATCAATATTGTTAGGACCAGCACCACCTTCTATCTGTTCTCGTCCATCCGTATGACAGAAGATCAATGGCGATGTGTCGTCCTGCCCCCGCGGAAGACGCGACTGAGTCCAATCCCCGTGAAGAGACGTTCCGCCCCGCAGCGGTAATGCCGACCCCGAGGAACTCGGGCTGCCGGCGTCTTCACCACCGACCCGTCGAATATACGAAGCGAAGGCGATCTTGTCCCTTTCGTCGCTCAACGTCCTGCCAACACCTGTTTCACGACATCAAGAGAAAAACCAAGAACTCGACATGAACATGCATACCACATCTCGAACACAGCACGCGTGTGTCCCGGAACGATGAAGGGTCCGACGAGGATTCTGCGACCGAGACAAGAATGTGCCTCGATTCCTCTAGCACTGGCCGCAGGCATTCTACAACGCGTGAGCACAAAGCAGCACCCAACACTCATACACCATTCGAGACACACCTATTGGACACCGGCAATCTTCTGTTGTAGCCGCGACCGAAGGACTAAGTCGACGTCTTCGAACATCCCGACCTGGCGACGGAGACAAACGGTGTTTAGACATAGTGAATATGCCTCCTGACGAGGACGGGCCTTCACAATGGTCCTTTTATACGTCGGAGAACCCGAACAATGCAACCGATGACCAACATTGCAACCCGGATCACCCCGTGTGGAAGTGCACGTCGTACGGCGCGAAGATATGTTCACCCATGGAGTTGTGCACATCCCGGCTGCCTATTCTGCACGTATTCCCGATGATAACGCCGTCAAACGCGACGACAAAACGTAATTGTCCGACAGAACTCACGAGAAGTACGCGTGTCCCCCTACGGGAAGGCCGCCCATTGAAGGACGCATACGTGTCCGAGGAAAAATGGACCGGAAATACACCACCGGAAACTGGACGGACGATAAAAAGCTTTTCGATCCATTCTTCACTGTCCATCGCCTCTACCGTTGTCCTAAAAAGATAGCACATCAGCATAAAGGGCAATATAACGACGAGAGAATAAAAACGGAGCAAACGCCTCCAGCGCTCTAGATTTATCAAATCCAAGCCCTTCAGCGACGAGTTTTGTCAAAAAGTCGTTATTTCGGCCTGACCTTGCCTCCTCCGTCGGGTCTGCCATAGGCGGGCACCATCCTTCAGAGTAACGTGAGCAGTCGTGGCATACTCGAACACGTCCGCTACATCAGCAGTCATAATGAGCAATTCGAATGACATGTCAGACACGAACAGTCCAAAGAAACAACTGCATCCGTTTTGAACCCGCCGCAAACCTCCCAGGCCAAGCGACCGGTGTAACCGTCGAAATCGTTGCCCTACGAGCACATGCGAGATGCATTCACAGAAACCTGTACACAGAAACCAGTAGCAGCCGTCTCGACGCACCCATCCGACTCCCAACGGTGCCACAGACGGAGGAAACACCACAGGTAAGGTATAGATGTTGTGTTTGAGTAGACAGCCCGACACAAGCTACAACTCTCACCACATAGCATCGCGTGGGAACCAGACTTGAACGAGCGCTCGGACCGGCTAGGTCCCCGAACATGACATGATCAGAGTGACAAATGTCGTCGTGATGACGTGAAAAGTGATGTGTCGGAATGCACGATATAGACCTGCTTCCATGGGAAACAGGAACTATCTCAAATCTCAAGTACTGGTGTCCGAGTTTTGCATGCATACCCCGCCCCGTAACCTGAAGACATCCTAAACGTCCTCAAAGCATCCGACATGATGCTTCCAACGCCTCGCCTCGCCTTGTTGGTCTGCGACACTCCTCCTCCGCCAGTGCGAAACGCGCATGGCGACTACACACAAATATTTACCACGCTGTTCCGTTCTGCACTCCCTGAGGGGCTCACAGAGTTTGTCCTCGATGCGTATGATGTGCGTGGGAAGATGGAATACCCATCGGATGGAGTACTGGACTCGTATCGCGGGGTGGTCATCACTGGGTCGGGTGCGTTGCGTTCTTGGAGTCAGTGCGGACCATGATGTTCAAAGCTACTCAGCTGCGTCCGCGTATGAGGACGTTCCATGGATCAACAAACTCGTCGAGTGGGTCGCGAGACTCGCAAGTACGAAGCCGGAAATCAAGATTATTGGTGCGTCCGTCCTTATCCGCGCCCTCTGAGATAGTTATGAGTGTCGCAGGAATATGCTTTGGGCACCAGATCATTGCGCGCGCGATGGGCGGTTCCTGTGTCCCGAACAGTGGGAAGTGGGAGGTGGGTGTCACAGAAGTAGCCCTTTCTCCAGTCGGAAAACGCATATTTGGTGCCGAGACAATTGTACGTTCTCTATCATATCCGTGTGTATTGCTCATATCATTATACTTTGCACGGGACAGAATATAGAGCAAATGCATCGTGACCACGTTCCAGACGTCCCGCCGTCCTTTCACCTTCTCGGTTCCACGCCCATTGCCCCGGTGCAGGGTATGGTGCGATTTGCCGACGCGGCGGAGCCTGCTGAGGCGCTTCCTCCGATTCACATACTGACGTTGCAAGGACATCCAGAATTCACGGCATCGATCGTGAAGGAGCTCGTGGACATCCGTTCCGCGTCGGGCATTATAGATGCGACGACTGCAGAGAGTGCGCGGAGTCGCGCAGATTGGAGGAACGACGGGGTCTCGGTTATGGGGAAGGCGATTTGGACTGTGCTGACGGCGTGAGGGTAGCCGTCAACCCATTCCTATGTAAGTTTGTGCCAGCATCGTAGCCTCTGGCTTTATAAAGGGATCAAACTTTCTTACCGCAGATTTTCCACTCAGCCAGGCGTCTGTTTCTCAGCAGAACCCAAATGAGATATATTTCGACAGAAATCCGATCCATACAGACAGAGACAGTTTCCCCGCCATGTTATGAACCTTTGCTACCTGCATTCATCTCTGCCCTCTAGGACTGTGCGTCGCCTTTGCACTCCTGCTCGCTACGACGAAGGGCTGCCAGGAATTTGCATGGGATACCGCCTTGGCCCTTTGAAACAATCTCGCAATATTCGTTATACGTCGTCATGAACTCCCTGGCGCGGTTCTGGAAAGGCAAGTCAGTTGTCAAATGACACCCCCAACTGATAGACTCACTTTGACATTGTCAGGCTCTGATTGGTCGGCGGACTGCTTCAGATATCTGGAAAAGGCGGCGACAGTGACCTGGGAGTGTTCGTGCAGCACTTTGAAGTCCTCCAGCACAGCGATTGTGAACGCGGTCATCGGCAACTTCCAAGATCCCGGGAATAGGCCAAAACGCAGGAGCTGCTGAGGCTCTGGCTCCGAATGCGGGCCATTGAAGGAGCAGTAACAAAATCCTACTTTCACGGCTTCCATCCCTCGCGAATGAACAATAGTCATTAACCGATAATCTGCGGCGATTCTGATGGGGCACCCCCTCCCTCCATGGCCCAAGTGTAGCTCCAATCCGAGCTTGGCGAGTGTCGTGCGTTCCCAGGATTCCTTTGAATCCGACCACGCCTCTACCCTGTGAAACGGCATATGCGCATGGGATTGACGCATGCAGGCGTCGCACTTGGGTACTTGGCGGAAGCACTCGACGCATCGATAGAGGGATGCCGCTTTCTCTCCACACTCTCCACAACAGCCAATCGACGGCGGACCCACATCGCGCTTAAGAGCACCTCCTGAGCCGGCTTGGCGTGCGCGGTCAGGAAAAGGTCAGCGCGGTCACTTGGCTTCTGCATATTTAGTGCCGTCCAGTAAGAAGACGCTCGTGCATGCTTTCCAAGGCGACTCACTACGGTGTTGCTAATCTTCGCCTTCTTTCTGGGTGGAGGCCCGTCGCCGAGTCCCTCGACTGTCTCGAAGTCATCGCCTTCGGGCTCCTTCGCCTCTTTTGGTATGGTCGCAGGGATGGTGGGTACGTTCGAAGCCGATGATAAAACCACCCGTGTGGAGGCAGTCGAGGGAGCAGTGGTAGACGACGAGGTGTTCTGCGTCACCCTCGCCAGCGAAGATGAGGTCCATGTCATGACATTGATTGACTCGATGACCCGCGTTTGAGACTGGCCCATGGGTCATATTTGGCTTGAGCCCGCATCCCATTCCCAGTAACTGTATTCTTCAACGTGTAACTTGTCGCGGTGGATGTGGTAGGTTTGGACCTTTTGGATGGCGCCTTTCTTGTGGTCATCGTGCTCTTCTGGCAGTCGGTCTGTCGAGCTTGTCGAGCCCGTCGAGGATGAGATGGAGGACGCGCGTCGCTAAACAAGCTCGCCATCGCGTGTCGCTTATGTACGGTAGTCACTGTACCGCTACGAGGCACAGAGACGATGGTGCAACGTGAAATGTGATCACGCCTCCGTCTCAACTCCGTCTCGGCTTGTCCAGTCTCGGCATCCATCGCAGCATACAGTAGCTATGGAGTACTACTAGTACTAGTCAGTAGTATAGGTAACTCAGCGTTTCACTAACCAAGTACTGGCTTGTATTTACAAGGACAAAGAAAATGCCCAGTCTCGTTCACGACTTACTCGGGACTTACTACATAACATGACGCCTCGCGCCAGCGGCCCGCTAATCGCTTCTAGTTCTAGCGCTGTCGGGTCCTAGGACCATACTTATTTAACGCTTACTATCCAGATCAGAAAGGAAGGAACTTGGGCGATCCCACGGAATCCAAGACAATATTCAGTTCGTCACATCCGAGTCATATCGAAGCCTCGCGACGATACTCCACCGTGACGACTTAGCAATTGGCATAGGTCCGTGCGCAACACATAAATACGGGTACGGAAGGTACTTGTCTCTCTCATCAGCGCCATGTCCATGGAACGACCGTTCCAATCCTCCATCCCTGATTCCCAACTTGCAGATCTACGGAAGAGGTTGGAGCTCACTCGTTTGCCGGACGAGCATGACAACTGCGGATGGGACTACGGCGCGCCGCTGTCCGACATGCGGCGGCTCGTCGATCGCTGGCGGACTGGCTTCGATTGGAGAAAAGTGGAGAAGGAGATGAACGAGTTGCCCATGTTCACGCGCGACATACAAGTCGACGACTTCGGGACGCTGAACATCCATTATGTCCACCAGAGGAGTCCGGTCAAGGGTGCCATTCCTTTATTGTTTGTCCACGGCTGTAAGTGAAGGGATTCTTCTGTGACTGCAACATCCTGAATTATGTAGGGCCGGGTAATTTCCTCGAGGTCCGCAAGATATTACCTTTGCTCGTCGAGGACTCTCCGGATCACCCAAGCTTTCATGTTGTCGCCATGTCGCTTCCCGGTTTCACGTTCTCAGAGGGGCCCGGCCAGAGAGGGTTCAAAGGACGGCAGTATGCAGAAGTGAGTGTCTCAGCTGACGTCTCTCGATCTTTCTGACTGCCCACGATCTCATATAGGCGGCGAACAAACTTATGCTAGCGCTTGGCTATAACGAATACGTGACGCAGGGCGGTGATTGGGGACGGCATGTACGTGAATTCAAATTCAGCTATAAGGGCTGACCAGGACCCACGTTCGCTCTAGGTTACACGCGATTTGGCAGGCTATTACGGCGGTAAGCATGTCAAGGCGTGGCACACGAATTTTCCCGAGTAAGGAGGAACCTAGCTATGCTGACCCTCATCGACAATAATCTCATCCATTCACTAGGGCATTCCCGCCTCGGTTCTGGGATCATCCTTGGCAGTGGCTCTTGAACACACTCACGCCGTACGCCCAATGGGAGAAAGACGGCCTTGAACGGACGAACTGGTTCCTAACGAAAGGTGCTGCCTACGCTTATGAGCACATCAATTTACCGCAGACCATTGGATACTCCCTGACTGACTCACCCGTCGGCCTCCTCGCTTGGGTTTACGAGAAGTTGGTCACTTGGACAGACAATTATCCTTGGGATGATGATGAAGGTCGGCTGCCACCGATGTCTGTCCGGACGTGCTGTCACGCTAACGTGTCTGATCAGTTCTTACCTGGGTGTCGTTGTACTGGTTCTCTCGTGCTGGACCTACAGCTTCATTGCGTATCTACAAGGAATTCGACCAGACTCGGGAGAGTGGTCGACCTCTGCAACCTACTCTGTCCACCGTTCCGATGGGCATATCCTGGTTCCCTAGAGACATATTTGTAACACCGAGGACGTGAGGCGTAGTCATCTTCATCTCGCTCCAGTGCTGACGGCAGGATGGCAGTTGGATGCATACCGTGGGCCGCGTGGTGTTTGAAGCCGTCCACGAGTCGGGCGGGCATTTCGCTGCGCTCGAAAGGCCGGACATGCTCGTTAGCGATGTGCGCAAGATGTTCGGAAGAGGCGGGCCTGCATACGGGGTAGTTCCCGGCAAGGATGGCTACGCTTAGAGCTCTTGCTCTGATTTTTCCCGTATGTCTGACAGAAGAGGTCTGGAGGAGACGGATCGGAATGTACGATGGGCGTCACGGTCTCAGGGCGTATAGTCGGATGTCGGAAGGGCGAGCTTCTCCGGTTCGCGGAATATACTCTGGTGGTAACAAGGATCCAAGGATGAGCCTTGTGCGGCAGCTATGGAGGGCCTCGGAGGACTTACCTTGTTCTTACCTCGGCAATTCCATGCTCTTTTTCTCGGTGCGGGGATTGGTCCCGGGTTCGTCGGCTTGTCGGCGGGGTCCAGGCCCAGGCACAAGCCTTGTTTTAGGGTTAAGAGCAGGCCAAATATAGATCGGAGCTTCAAACTTCCACGGCCAAGTTTAGCTTGGAAACTGAAAGCACAAACACCCCTTCATCGTCTGGCACATCGTGCTCGCCATGGGCGACGTCGAACAGCACCCTCCCCAGAGCTGGATGCGCGACGACAACCAGGTCCTTCTGGCAACACTCGCGACTTTGACCTTGGCGACGAGTTCCATTCTCCTCTGGCGCGGAAAGCGTCGGCCGCTCCCCAACGAGTCGCCAGAGAGCGTGGCCGGTCCCTCTGTCCTCCAGTCTGCACTCGCAACCCTTCATATATCGAAACTCCTTTCCCCCAACTCGCGTGTCGATTCCGTAGCCCTCCAGGACGCGGTCCCCAACCTCGAGACTCTTGACGAGCCCGGGCGTACCGCGAACGCGGACGGCTCGAAGGAGGCGAAGAGTTCGCGCTCTAAGGAGCGTAGACGGAGAGGCAAAGACCCGCTGAAGGATATGACCAAGGGCGGAAAGAAGTTCAAGGAGCTGAGGGAGGTGCTCAGGACGGCGAAGAGGCCGACCACAGCGTCTTCGGAGGACTTGACGGAGGCGGCAAACACGCCTGCCGATCGCGTTATTTCACAGCCTCAAGACAAATTGGCCGCCGGCTTTTCGAACGTCGACGCATCCCCAGGGGGCAGCGGACCACATCTCTCGAGTCCACAAAATTCGACCCGATCCCTTACGGAAGACACGACGCCTAGACCCTCTCCATCTTCACGAGATGTCGAAGAGCCCTTCCGCGCATCAAACCCTTCTCCCAGACCATCAACTCCTCTCAACGTCGCACAGGATACGACGACTGTCAACGGGACGGAACCGGATTCAGCGTCAGACGGCATTATTGACTCATATCCCGGCCCTTCAATACCGCCCACTACGAACGGCGTATCAATAACTTATAAGTCATCCCCAGAGGCGTCCGTAAGCCAATTAGTAGCTGCGAACTGGTCCTCTTCTGTGACGGAGACCTCGTCCTCCTCAGTCGCAGAAATTTCATCCCCGTCATCCGCCACCTCCTCACCCTCGAGACGTAGCCAAGGCGGCTCGCGGTCACGACCAAACAACAACTCCTGGGACTGGGACGGCCAATCCACTTTCTATCGTGATCCACCCCCACGTTTCCTTGCCGCACGCAAACTCACTCCCGTATCCCCGACTATTGCTCCCATGCCGCTTTCTCCCACCAGCGCCGCGTCACCTCAAACACCAGCGAATAGTTCCACACCCCTCGATTCTCCATCTGCGTCTGCATCGTGGTCTCGTCGTAGCATTGTGTCTCCCTCACCCTCGCCCTCACCGGCGCCCACCCGACAGCTCGGACGGCGCACGCCGACGCCACGCCTTCCGCAGACGCCACCGCCGAATCCCGTCTCCGCGCAGACACAGATTGCGTCCCTGAAAGGTGCCTTAGAGGCTTCTAAGATGCGCGAGGAGAAGAATCGGGGTGAGGCGGAGCGGCTTGCTAAGGAATGCGACATGCTCAGATGGCGATTGAACGAGGACTCTGGGCTGTGGCGGCGCAGGGAGGCGGAGGTGCGTATCGCAGCCATATCGCCTTGACAGCAGTCTCTTACGCTCACCATCACAGCTGCATGGCTACATTCAATACCTCAGTCAGAACCTCCAAATGTATGCAGCGGCGAGCGCCCACCTGCAACCCCCAGGCACGCCATTCTCCCCGATTTCGCCAATGTCGCCGCCCGCCGCATTCAATGCCTACGCCTTCCCACCCCCCGGAGGCGCAGTACCTCACCCAGCGCTCGCCGCATTCTTCGCGCCCGGCCCTCCCTCTGCTCCGTCATCGACGGGTTCGCGTAGCCCGGGTGATCGTGGACGCCGACGCGAACGCGCTCCTGACGAAGACGGGCGTCCTTCGGCCGCGGATGAGGAGAAAGAGGAGGATGACTCTTTCGTATTGAGCGATGAGGTCGCGGGCGCTATTTTGCGGAGACCGGACAGTCTGCGGGTGAAGTCCCGCTCCCGGTTGACGCCGCCAGTGGAGATGGGTGCCTTGCGGTTTCCTTCGATATCCGATCTGGGCAATGTATGGAGGGAGGAGGTACCGCCCGAACCTCAGCCCGAGGAGGAGAATGTCGAGGAAGGTCTAGATGAAGATACCGCCGACAGGCAGGCCGATGGGGAGGCTAAGAGTGAATCAGAAGCCCCCGCAGCTGCTGAGCAGACGACAGATGAAGAACAGCCTGTGGAAGACACCGAGGCACAATCGCATCGTGAGACCGAGGGAGGTGGATAATATACCACTCACCGGCCACTGAAATGCGTCCACTGGATTCGTCGTCTCGTCGGTCTCTCGCTCTCGCAGCTATCCCCACTTGTATAGTTGTCCACCTTCCTTTACCACGTCATACCGCACCCTTTCTCCATCCACACGGACCTCGGACTGTCAGCAATCTCATTCCCGCACATGCCTCACTGACCATTTATACGCTAAATATTTGATTTTTTCCCCCGGAGATCTCGCTTTTGACTTCCGATTGCGACTTCATGTAGAAACCTGGTATACCGATCCATAATGTCATTTTTGTCTACACACTCCGCCTCCCCTCTCCGGATATTGTAGCATTCGTTCGTTCGCTCGCTTTTCCTTTTCGTTTCACCTTTACCTTCTTTTTTGTCACAGCGTTGCATAGGTCCGTAGTACGCCGGGGAGATGAGAGCAAATGATGAATTACGCAGGGATACAAGCAAAACATATATACGCGGATGTGACACCGCAAGTCATGATTATGATGCAGAAGGTCCGTTATGCAGTCTTGTCGCTTGAGGATCCAGCAGCTGCTGCAGCTTGCTGGGCGAGTAAACGTCTGCGACAGCGGACAGGATTTCGTCAGCAATACAGAGTGGGAGACTAGGTTAAGGAGGCTTACTGTCGTGCCGCGAGCACCATCTTCGCCTTCCGCTCCCGCAAGCTCGCCTCGCGCTTCTCTGCCGTGTCCTCCCACACCGCACGTCCACCGACGTCCTCGGGCTCCACCACCGTTTTGGAATCTGCGCTCTCGACGAGCGGCTCGAGGTGGAAGCGGGAGATGAGCGTTTCGCGTGGCTTGGCGGGGGCGGCGGCCGCAGGGCGCGCGGCGTAATGGTTGGCGTTTGGCGCGGCGGCGGTGCGCGGGTAGAGGGTGAAGAAACCTTGTGACGGCTGTGCGCGGTGTGAGGCGGGAGTGCGGAAGCACAGTAGAGGGGACGCACCGGGTCGAGAAATCCTCGTTCGAGGACTTTGTTGCTCGTGACTTCTACGGAACCGGTTCGAAGCAGGTCGTAATGGACGTTTTCTCTGGGCGCGAGGCGTGGCCAAGCGGGAGACGTCGGGATGCATGAGTTCGCTATCTGAGTGCATGACGGAATGGGCCCACCTCGGGATATCGGGGAACATATTGGAGACTGTGTCGATCTGGTATATCCAGGATGGTGTTTAGCTTTGCGGCCTGTGAGTAGCAATAGATGGAAATCACACCATTTCCGGCGTCACTTTCTTTGGGCGGAACCTGAGCGCACGCGCTGCTGCCTGCTCCTCTGATGTCTCACCGCCTGTAGATACCGAGGGTCAGCAAGACGAGAGGCGGAAGACCGGTACAAGGCCTTCCACTCTTTCTCGTGCCTTATTGGAGAGGCCATGAACACATACTGGAGGACGTCGCCCAGCGCACTATGAATACTATCACGGCGAAGGCCACGATCACGTTCACCACTTCCGCCATGCTGGAGTTTCTCGACGTGTATCCTGCCAGATTACGACACCTTTGGACGCGGATAAGACGGGAAGATGGCTTAGAATGCGAAGATTGCGGTGAAGAGAACGAGCGAGGCGTATAAGGTCCAACTCGAGTACCGTACGTCGTCGACGGCCGCGCGAAACAAGCTCGCAGATTCGTGCGAAGCCGGATATCACGTGATTTTGCATTTTTTTTTTTTTGAACTAAGGTATCTAAGACGCGGTCTCGCGTGCGCGAAGAGGAGGGGCTGGGTGGGGGTAAAGTGGTGGGAGATGTGCCGGTTTAGGGGTGAGTGATATGGGTGGGGAGGGTGGTGATCAAATGGGGAAATCACGTGATTTTGCATTTCCCTTCAATTTCATGTCGGTAGAGGCTACAGTATGTAGGTTGAGCGTTTCTCCATCGCTCAGGCCCGCATTAACTCTTTCATATTCTCTGAATTGTGAACTGACGCTGGACAGACTCCTAGAGGTTCAATTACGTTCATAGAGAAGTACCCTCATTGAAGAGGAAGCACGGAGACCGACGTCTTGAATGGTATTCCAGTTCAGTTGGGAGAGTGCGGACAGAAGCCTCCTCTCCTCGGACGGAAGGTTGCTCAATGGGAGGCGACAAGGGGACGTCTTGAGCGCTTTACCAGATCGTGTTCTCCAACGCCGCACATGAGCGAACGCCGAGCGGAAAACGTTCTATTTAAGACACAGACTGCGCGCCTATAGAACGCCGATACAGGAACTGGACCTTGTGCTTCATCCGAACGTTCGTTTCTGACTGGAACACGGAAGCCGTGCAAGGTAGTCAGGACGGAAAGAATGTGTTTGAGCGAGGGTATCGCGGTATCTGTACACATTGAGTACCAGACTCCAGATTACACCATGGTACAACAATACACCGCTCCGAGTCCTCCGCCTCGGGATGCTATACACGATACCTTTTGGGCCCAGCGCCGTGAGAGCACGACGTGGCAACACCGAGATGGTACGCAACACCGTCCTCTTGTGAATGAGGGATAGGAGGGCTGGTTACTACCTGTACAATGAACGACAAGATCTCCTCCAGATGGTTCTGTCCGAGATTGGGAATGAGCAACGGCCGTGATCACACACTGCAGAACGCAACAAAAAAGGTCAAAGAGGATACAACCGATGATATGACAGTCCGATACTTACCCAATTTTCAGTTCATGACCGCTTTGATGGTCTACTTGTGTCTCAACCATGACAGCCAGCTGTTCGCGCGTCTGCGAAGGTCTACTGAGCACACCAACGGTACCAATGGAGGTGGCGTAACATACCTTAGAGCCGTCAGAGTACGCCGTGCGCTCAGTGTCAATTATTCCACGTGATGGTTCTGTGAACCGTGAGAGGTGGATTGACACGATGCCATCGCCATCGCTCTTGTCTCGGAGCGTTCCCCTATTATTCAAGCTGAGGAGGGGGAATTCAGTAGGTCGCGGTTGACCGCGGGGTTAGGAAGCACGAACGTGGCAAGGTACGCGTTGGTATACACTGTAGGAGACATTCGTCAAGGGAGTTAAGGCGGAAAAAAGAAAGGTGCGGACATTTGCTCAGCTGAAGGTAGAACGCGATGAAGATGAAGTTGTTCGGCATCAAGATGTACTGAACAGCAGATCGTGAGAATGGGGCCATCGAGAAGTGCTTGGAGACTGACCAAGATCATGCCGAGGAAAGCATCTGCACTGAGGTCAGGCATGCGCTTGTCAGAGAGGCAGATGACCAAGAGAACGAGGAACTAACGCAGTTAGAAGACCTGCATGGAATGATGAATATTGCGTCTGTCGAGCGCACATCAATACTCACCTGTATTGATGGTATACAACATCAGGACCGAGATTACAGAGTCTGTCCGTCTGCGGTACCAGTCAGTCAAATATCACGTGTACCCGTTCAAACGAACATACTTGTTGAACCCTGTCCGTGATCGTGCCAGGTACCAGCACAACACGACTGCGACGTAGACATCGGAGCCGAAGCCGGATGCAAAGTTAATGTAGAACAGTGTCTGTTCGGACCGGTCAGCCATGTAGGACTGTCTCGCACGCTGACAGACGCACCGACTCCTTCGACAAGTCCGCGATCGTCGAAAACTTGAGACTATGAAGAACAAATAAATGCGATGCACAAAAAGAAAACCCAATTCACGCACGTTTTAGCCGTGATGACTAGAAAGTTGCGATCAGGATGAGAAGTCTACCAAGTTAGAGTAGCGGGAACACGCACTGAGGCCGACGACTTAAAGAAAGGGGATAGAATCAGCGTGACGTGGTCGCGAGGGCGATGGAATGAACCCACTGATATCAACCGAAGATGTCGCGACCTGCGCATTGCCTGTCAGCGACACGACACAGTCAAGTCTAGATGATCGGGGCTCACGATGCCTGCTGTGAGGAAGATATTCCGATTGCTGACTATTCTTCGGTTAAACGATGGAGACCAAATAGAAGGAGGCTGTGATACCCACGTCTCCATATGCGGCGTCCGAACATCCTGCGAAGACAACAATGAAGATGAGGACAGAGTGACGACATGTTAGACTCACAACCGGATCGAGAAGTTTGTGATGCACTAGATAAAGAGAAGAAGATCAACATGACGCTTCCACCGTGCGTCCGACTGCCTCACCGTGACTAGTACATGGGCCTGTCCATATATGAGTAGGAATTTGTAACAACCGGCAACTGACATACCGAGAGACTCCTGAGAACACGTGGATGTGAGGGCCGGGACCAAGCGAGTGAGAATGGGACATACCAAACGGGCTTCCCTGCGAGAGCCAGAGGATTCGTGAAGTTGGTCACAAGGTACCAATACAAGATATGGCCTGTGATTGCAAAGTCGAACGTATCCAATGCCCTGCGCATCCTCTTGGTAAGCAGAGCGTCGACGAGAGGCAAAGTTGGGACTGACCATAGCGCACCGACCTGACGCGCACGTGAGCAAGAGCGCTGGCACGAACTGAGGAAGAGGACTCACGAAAGTCTTCATAGGCCATCGGTCCGAGACACAACGCTCGTAGTAGATATACCCCTGCATGCAGGTGATCCCATAAAGACTATAAAATGCGCGTAAATATGATCATCGACGCGATGGCAGAGAATGAACGTACACGCCGCCGACGAGACCGCCGACCAACAACGCGCCGAGCTTGTTGTCCCAGGCGATCCCGGCGAAAGGGTCAACAGGAATGACAGGTCCGGGAGAGGCCATTGTGTAGAGAAGGCGGGCGAGTATGCGAGTCCTGGGTCCAGCTTCGACGGAGCAGCTTTCGTCCCACAGGTGCCGGCAACATACCTAGCGTTTATAAGAGAGCTGCGCGGGAAACGCTCGGGAAGCCCGCGTTACGACAGAATGTCAGAAATGGGGTTTGTCCGGCCATAGGGGGAAAACCTTGAGGTGGGGCGACCCGTCGGTTCGAATCGAAGTGCCCAGTTGGCCGGTTGTCCTTCGGTCTATAACATCCGTAATCCTGTCCTGGGCGTTCCCACCAGATTCTCAGTGCTCTCTGGGCCTGAGGGGTGGGGTCCAACGGCATACGGTCTTCATGTACAGTTGTTCTGGCGGATTGCCGTCATGTCGCTAGCTGTGGAGGGAAACGGTTGCCCTGCTCGGGTCCGCCATGAGGCAAACTCTGGCAAATGCCGGACGGTGGAGGTTCCGCGACAGCTGTCGGCTGTTTTACATTTCTTCAACTTTCTTGCAAACCTCATGCACGTTCCATTCCATCGCGGCCAACAAACTCGACAGGCGGAATACTGTATGTGGCGGCGTGCATGCTTGCACTCGGCCGCAGCATCTCCAACTGTAGCAGCCATCTGCCGGCGCTACCGATGCCCCTACTGTCATCACGTTTCCGGCGGAACTTGGACGAGTTTTTCGAGTTAAATTCAGGTAAGGACATGCTCCAGTGAAGAAATCGTGTAGAGGTATGATATCGATCCATATCGACGATCGTTCTAGAGTGGTTTCATATCAAAAGTGCACGCGTGGGAGCTCATACGAGCGTTCAAAGCATTCGTTGAATCCATGTTGGGTCAGTGCATTTCTCATATCACATTACTTTAATGAGTAGAAGTACGATGTGTTTTGTGGGTGTCTGTTGTAGGCCGGTGGAGTCGGACGCTTCTCCCTCACCGGTTTCCGCGCTGATGCTGCCTCCCCTACAGTCTCTCCTTCGGTCGACCTTCCGGCATCCCCTCGATATCGACACGGCTCCAAGACTGTGCAGCATGCATTCGTACTCAGCTCGTTCAAGGCAAGGCACTCCGACGAAACCCGAAGTGACCATGAAGAAGCATTTTGTGCGTGCCTGTGACGGCGCCGCTGCGCACGCGACATATCAGACAAACATATGCATAGGCGCATGCCATTCGCCAGTCCTCATTTAGCGCTCCCATGGATGCAGTCCGTCACGGCAGTGGACATCCCCCTTTGGTATGGCCCTGCTGTTTCTCATGACCTGGCCAGCACTCAGGATAGTTGCTGTAGAAACAGGATGAAGCTTTCACTCATGCCGAGCGGCAACGGAGACATCATGCGGACGCACAACGGGTCGATCTTTAGCGAAGAAGTTTACCCTTTCAAATTAACGGGGTAGGTGGAGCGGCATCTTGTCTGTCCCCGTGCAGCTTGAAGCTCAAGAACATTCCGCGAGGCCGTAAATATCTAGCTCGTTCTGTGCTCGAAACTTCCGGTGACTCCAGACCGGCCCCGAAACTGTCTTCTCTTCGTAACCCTGGTTCTTCGATGGGCCCGTTCCCTTCGCTGCCATTGGGCACAATAATTCAAAGCCACCCGACGATCTCCCGGTTCCTCGAAGTCTGGGGCTGTCCAGCTGACGGACTCTTTCAGTGCAGCGTGTTAGCAGAAGAGCTTTCGTGTGCCCTCTTTCCCCCTTCTCGGATTCGCAACATCGACGGCGTCAAACACCGCGAGCGCACCACACCCTACAACCCTGTGCGGGAACACAGGCGACCCTGTTGAATTATAACCGCCAGTATTTAGCACGTACGTCCACCCGACCCCGTTGATGACTGTCTTGATCTTAATTAAAGAAGCACGGGAGGATATTCTCGGGACGACGCTGCCGTTGTCTTTTCGGCGTGTCTGGAGCTGGCAGCCACCCCGTTCCCTCGCTTATGTGCGATCTGACACCCGGGCGCTGTACAGCCAATCATCCATTTCCCTGGTAAGCACGCCATGGGAATAAGCGAGCATCGTGAATGGGAACGACACGGTGACGTTATTTTGGTAACAGGGCCGTAACAAAAGTGCGCTGGGCAGGCTTGGACTTTACCATGGTCCTTGATGGCGTATATTCACCAGCTTCCCCGCACAGCGTCCGGCGCAAGTTCGCGAGCTTCGTCGAATGACCAGCATCGCACAATTCGCCGGTGACTTTTGGCTCTTGATGCGGCGGAATCTATTTCCTCTATGTCAACGCTATTCGCACGTTCCGAAGACGGGCGGAATAGGACCGCATGCCATGTGAACCTATTGCAACATCTACTCTACCGTTGGATGAAGGTCCTGGTCCAAACTTCCGATGTTTTCGAACATCGCGGAGTTCGGGGGATGTGTGCTGCCAGATCCACGGAATTGCTGTGTCGCGAGGACTCATCGGGCCCCCCTGTAGATGCCGCATGACCTTTGGAATTAGAAAAGGGGCGGTGAATGGCGTCTTTCCTTGTTCTATTTTCCTGTCTCCCAGAATAAACACCTCGGAGATTGTGGTTTCGTCACCGGGCCCGTCAGTTTAGCGAGGTCCAGCGACATTGGTGCGGATAAAGCTGATGGGAGAAGGATCATGTGAGCAATCCCGTCCAACCCTCTACGCTATCGCTCTATAGTTTGTGAGAGAGAATGTCGTTCTCAGGCGTCACTATGCCACTCTGTCAAACGTCTGTCTGTCTGCCTACGGGACTATCACTTCTCGCTTTCCTCTCCATATTTCCGAACCGTAATACGCGGTTCTCAGACTCTCGGTTTGGCGTCGTGGTATGGAGCGCCACTCTTCGTGCTCTTCGGGTCTGTGAACTATGTGGTTCGAGTTGGTTTCAGGTTGGTCTTTCATGTTGGCCTAGGATGTGATGAAATCTTCTTCGTATCATACTGTCAGATGCGCACAGACTTACGGTCCTATGGCGACTCGCAGGCAGGTAACGTCAGTTGGATAAGGACGTCCCCTTGCGATGACATCCCTTTATAGCGCTTCTGATTGTGTCTCCTATCGAGAGTGGCTGTCAGCAAGTCTGTTTGACACGACGAGTGGCTCTCAAATTGCGCGATCAAGGCCTGCTGAACACTTGGAAGGCAGCTCATCCCCCAGCGTCGCTTCTCTAACAAGTGTCGCCATATTCACGGTCCGATTTGCTCTTCCAGGACGAAGATGCCGTTGACCTATATTGATCAAGGCGGACATCCATACATGTCTATATTGTACAGCGTTGTGTTCTTGTACATCTCTTCGGACGCCTGCCGTCGACGTCCTTCTCCGAATAGTTCACCTTCAAGAGCGCCTTGCATTGATGATGTCTACGAACTCAGGCTTCAAAGACGCTCCACCGACCAAGAAGCCGTCCACATCGGCCTGGCAAGCTATAAGAGATCGTCAACATGCAGTACGTATCGACAAAGGAAGGCACACACTGATATTGTTACAGTTGGAGGCAGTGACACTGCCACCGTAGATGATACGCGTGCTCTCCGCGATGGCGGGGGACACGGCGGAGGCGAGGAAGGTGCGGGTCTCGGCATGCGTCTCCTGGGCTTGCGCGGCCGTCGCGACCTTCCCGGTACCGATCGCCCAGACAGGCTCGTACGCGATTACGATGCGGCTGGGAAGCACGCTGCGTTCAGCCACGGACGCGACGCGCACACATGGACACGCACCTCCAGTCCTCGGGTTTGAGGACAGCGATGACGGCTTTCAGCTGCGCCTGGACGACGTCCTGCGTCTTGCCGCCCTCACGCTCCTCGAGCGTCTCGCCGACGCAGAGGATGATCTTGAGACCCGCGTCGAGTGCCGCGCGCGTCTTGGCTGCGACGATCTCGGACGTCTCGTGGAACAGGCTGCGGCGCTCGGAATGGCCTGCGGGCGGGGCATCGGCGTGCATTGCAGAGGTCAGAAGAGGACGGGGGCTTACCGAGGATGACATAAGGCACTCCGGCGTCGACAAGTTGTACGGCGCTAGACGCGATGAGACGCGATGGGCGGGAAGACGTGTGCGGACATACCTGATCTCGCCGGTGAACGCGCCCGATGCTTTTGCGTGGCAGTTCTGCGCGGCCACCTTGATGTCCTTCCTCAGGAGCTCCAGCACAGGGATCAGGTAGAGCGAGGGCGGTGCGATCACGACCTCTGTGCTGAAAATTGAGGACACTGGTGCTGTAGTTTGCGATCGGACATACCAGTCTGAGGATCGATATCCGCGCTGTTCAGGATCTTGATCAACGCCCGCTTCTGCTCGCGGGTCGTCGGGTTCATTTTGAAGTTGCCTCCTACGAAGTATTGGCGGGCCATGGTGGTGAAAGAGAGAGATGGAGGACTGAAGCGAAGGCGAGCGAATTATATGTGGCCGGGCGCGGCGGAACTGGGATCAGCTTGGGATCCGGATGCGGCGGATCGATCCTCCGTTTGCACAGTCCGTTCCAGCCTCGCCCAGTCTCTTTCTCGGGCCAGAGAGCACGATGTTGCGTGAACGGGCGGGATGTTCACTGAGCCATGTACTGCAACCATGCGACGGGCTGGGCGGCCACAGTTCGTGCACGCCGTGAGTCGGCGTTTGAGTGGGCGGCGGTTTCACGACAGGGCCGATGCACAGTACTTGAGAGGCGCGCGGCCCCGGCCATACCCACCCACGTCCAACAGCCAGCAAGACACTCACATACCCAAGCAAATTGGTCGCTGTGCCCCAAATAGATACCCAACATGGAGCCCATGCTCGTCTACTTCATTCTGCGCAAAATCTCTGACTGGTCGATGTCCATATTCTACTCCGAGGTCGAGGTTGTTGGCAAGGAGAACGTACCAAAAGACAGTCCCCTCCTCGTGTAAGTATCAAACTTGACTGGCGAAGAACTCACTGAATGGTCCTGTTAGATGTGCAAATCACCACAATGAAATCATGGACATTGCAACGCTCAGTGAGACTCCGAGTCGCAACACTGTTCTCGAGGTTCAACCCTCTGACGAAACTGCCGTTAGCTGCTACAATACCCCACCGCCGTCAAGTCAGCTTCTGGGCAAAATCGAGCATGTTCAAAAACCCCATCACCAGGTTCATCCTCACCTCCTCAGGAGCCATACCCGTCAAGCGCAATCCCAACGCCCCCAAGGACTCTTCCTCCTCCTCCGCTACAATCCCCGCGAATGAGTCGCTCTTCGCTGAAACCTCTCGCGCACTTGCAGGAGAGCGTCCGCGAGGCAATCTTGCCAACTACGTCACTGGCGTCTGGCCAGATAGAGTTGTCGGAGTGTTTCCGGAAGGCACCAGTTACACCGAACCGCATATAATGCAGGCCAAAGAGGGTGCGGCCTGGGCCGCGCTCGATTTCGCTAAATGGAAGGCCGAGGATGATAAAGCTGGTGTGAAGCCTTTGAGTGTTGTGCCCGTAGGACTTGTCTACACCGACAAGTCCCAATATCAGAGTCGTGTGAGTGTCTGGTTTGTCTGCCAGTGTTGTCTAGTCCAGGCTAATAGTATTCTAAGATTTATGTCAAGTAAGAGTCATTTAGGTTGTATGCCTAATGAAGCCTAACGGTCGAGTATAGGTACGGCGAACCTATACCTATTCAGGCCTACGCAAGGGATTACGTCGCGGCTTCGCTATCCAATGACAGTACTACTGCACATAGCATCGTGGCTAAGCTAACCGAGAATATTCGTACGGAACTCGTGAAACTGTCGATAAATGCGCCAACTTGGTGAGAGTCGACTGCCCGCGTTCCTTCCGCGCTGATTTACCCGCTTTCTATAGGGACGTACTGTACAGTGCTGAGATCGCTCGAAACATTCTATGGGACGATCAAGCTGATCAGATGAAACTCGAAGACTTTGACAAGACGACACGAACGTTCGTCAATTTAACTTTAATCATGCTGACGGACACCGATGCAGATCATTTGGTACTGTATTTTTCCAGGATTATCGCCCTTCTGTCAGACCCCGACGTCAAGACAGATGTCGAGGCACGCCGTCTGACCATATCCTCTCTTCTCAAATATTCGGGCCTTCTGCATTACTCCGGTCTTCGCCACAACACTCTGTCTGCTGTCCTTCCCGCCACCTCATCGCCGGGAAAGTGTCAGGCAATCCGTAGTCTGATCTTCCAGTTCGCCGTTACTTTGCTTCACCCTCGCCTCATCCTCTTCTTTCCTGTCGCCATACTGTACACACCTGCATATCTCCTGGGATTCCTTGCCTCCCGCTCTCTCGCGAACCCTCTGCTTCCAGAGACTGTGGCCGAATTCAAAGTTATTGTAGGCGGTGTTGGTCTCGGCATCTCATACTCTGCAGTAACGATCGCGTTGACACGACTGGCGCTGTATCTCGGACGCCACGGAGCTCTGACTACGGGTCGCAGACCCGTTGACTTTGTCGTTCCATCTCTGGAACTGGCAGGGCGCTTCCTTCGAGGTGAGGGCGGATTGTCAGGAAGGGTCTGGGGTATAGCTGGTTTAGCAGCTACTGTATATCTGTCACTTAAATTCCTCACTCATTGGCATAAATGGCTTGTGAGAGGTTAGTCCTTTTATTGTCATCTCCGATCTCGCTTCTCAACATCGCTGTTCTGTCAGGCAACTACACTCAGTGAGTTTCTTCCCCAAAGAACTAGACCCCACAACTAGAGCGCGTTTCTGATGACTGTATGCACACAGACTCAAGCGTCTGATAGCATCCTACAAACTCGCTGCTGGGCTCCTCCGACCTGCTTCCGCGGCACTTGCTGCTGACAAGCTGGGTCCATATCTTCACGGGCCTCCCACTCCTCCGCTCAATCCGTTCGTCAAATATCAGCCCAAGGACACAAACGGTTCCTCTACTGACGACGCAAACAAGCGAATACTGCGAGCGCCTCCTGTTGCATCTCACAAGCTGATCCGCCACCTCCTGGACGCTCGCAAGGACGCTCTGCGCTCAGTCGCACAATACGTAGCAGGCCTGTCTCTCAAGGGGGATGGTGTAGATGACGTGAAGAGAAGGGCCGCTGCGTTGAACTTGCGTCGATACACCGACCTGCAGCGCTAGGACATTCCTTGGCTCATTCAGATACCTCATTGTATTTCTTGATCACCTTACATACCTCGTGTATCGAACGCAGAGCACTTCTTGGACGTAGACGGGTCACGGCGTGTGAAATTGTTACAATCATCGAAATTGTCGATAAATGGCTGGGAAATTTTTCTACGTACCTACTACGAACTTACACTCACCTCGTTCTCAGCCCTCATACCATACAAGTTAGAAGCCCTCCTATTATGCGCCTGAACCACCGGTCAGCGGTGGTGGGGTGTGCTACCAGCAAGAGCCTGGCATGCACAAAAGGCCTTCCTCGACGTCGGCGCGTTACCCAGACGCGTTGAGATTCCTGGCTGTATTTCTTGAAAGATCGTACTGGGGGCGATTGGTATGCATCACCCTGCAGTGACAGATGTATTCACCACAATAACCCACAAACCGTCAGTAATACAACAAAGATAATTACATGCTCCGCGAGCCCTCTAATGAAACATAACGAATGTCAGAGCAGAAACACACGGATATACAGATAACAGAACGACAACGGCTTGAACACGGCACGGTAACCTTGCGGGGTATCATCTCCCAGTTCCAACTGTGTCAGAAAGTGTGCCAGAATTCACGGGTTGTGCGAATGGGCGATATGCAGATGGGTCCCAAAGGCGACGGGAGCAAAGCTATCGCTGCCCCGACCGCTGGGAATGCAAAGACGTCGCGGACGTGCCGTAGAAACCGGGCACAGACGTCGGGTACCCGGGCGCATAGGGCCAGCCCGGGTACGGCTGGGCCGGGAGTGCCGCTGGCCCGCTGGCCGAGTACGGAAAGTACGAGTCCGTGCCGCTGCGTCCGCGCTGCGCATTCTCAGCGTCGGATGCGGGGTCGCGGGAGGAGATGGACGCGGCGCGCGACCGCGAGTGGGACGAGCGGCGGTCGCCCGTGGTCGTGTCGGGCCGCGAGACCGACGTGCCGGAGTCGAAGCCTGCGGCGCGGGAGGGCGGCGGACGGTATATGTATGGCGGCTGCAACGGGGTCGACTCTCCAGCCGGCCTGTTATCCTGTGGACACTGTTCAGCACGACCACCCTTGAGGGTCATGCGTCGAGACGTACCATTCTGACGCCGAGTAGCTGCCCTTCGCTAGCAGAGAAGACGTCGCTCCGCGAGTCGTCGTGCGGGTCAGGCGCCGTGTTTAGCCCCGTGAGATTCGCGAAGAAGTTGCTGGTGCTCGACTGGGCAGTGGGCGTGCCCCAGGAGGGTGCCATGCTCGTCACACTAGCCATGCTGCTGCGCGCCATTGGCTGTGCCCTGTGTGGCGTCGGTGCGGCGAAAGAGACGGTGTTCGATGGAAACGAGCCGGGCATGAACGACGCGTCCCGGTCGTCGCTGGTGTTGGCGGAGAGGCCCAAGCTATTATGCGGTGCGGGCGCCGGCGTTGCAGCGGTGGCGTCTTGCCCAGAATGCGTGCGGGGCGCATAGATGTAGTCCGTGCCGCGAGAGGAGACACCTGGTGTAGGCCCTATTCCGAGGGCATTGCCTGGGAGAATCTGTCCAATTGAGAGAATCGTGTCCTCCCCTTCCTCCGCATCCCGCCCTCGCTGCCTCGCTGCACGCTCCTCTTCCTTGCGGCGGCGCTGCTCTCTCCGCGCCTCTCTGTCTGCTTCCGTCCGGTGGTGGGCCCGAGGTTCACGCTCCTCGCGCTCTCTGTGTCCCACCCGACTACGTGTTCTCTCCGGTACGACGCGCTGCTCTGGTGGTGCCCCGGGAGCATAAGATACACCCTGTCGGGGAACGGTCAGTATCCCGGGTGGTGTAAAGATGAGACGAGCTCGCCTTGTAATGAATCTGAGGCACACTCGAACGCTCGTACGCGGTCGAATTGAAGATATTGTTCTTGTAGACGACCGGGGGTGGAGGGACGCTGCCGCGGTCAAAACTGCTGCTCGCCGCCTCGGCAGCTTGGAATGCGTATGTAGATGGTTGAGGCGGCCGCGGAAGGGGGTTGCGGAAGCGTTGGCCATCGTCCCGAGTATCTTCTAGGAAAGCAAGCCTTCGCTTCAAAGAAGCGATCGTTTCCTCACGCTCCGTAAGCTACCGAAGAACGTATAAGGACAGGATGACAACATAAGACAGTGGTGACACGTACTTCTCTATGGAGGGATAGAGACGTGGTGAATATATGTCTAGGGCAAAAAAAGAGCCAGCTCACCTGACGAGGTTCTGCTCTATCAAAGTCGAATTCATCTGGTCTTCCTCCTCCATGGCCCTCCGCCGGTGAAGCCGCGCGCGCAGCTCGCTGAGCTCCCTCTCGTGGTCGGAGCGGACTTCCAGGAGAGACCGATACCTGACAAGAACCGAGAACGCAGCATGCACGGCAGGATACTGGGAAAGGTGAGATAGGTGCCAAGGAGCCGCTAAGAGTGCTGCGTACCGTGCTCGAGTGCCCGTCCCGATCCAGCCAACGCTTCGCCTCGTTCAGAATCTCCTCGACAGTCTCCCGAGCCGTGTTCTCTCCAGAGTTGAGCGCTATCCTGTCCATGAGCTCCCTAGCTTCGTTTTCCGTATCGTTAGTAGGGGAGGGGTCGTAGCGATCGACGTGGAGTTTCTTCACCCTGTCCGCAGTGAATGCTTTGCGACAAAGCGGGCAGTGGGGCGGCCTGAGGTGGTTCAGACAACTTCACAGACGGTCAGCGACACGTCTAGGATGGTCGGGTGCACTCACGTATTGCAGAATACATGGCCGCAGCTGATGGCGTGAGGGGTGTTGTCGGATGTGGCCCATGAATACGGGTCCAGGCAGACATCGCACGTCGAGTCTGGATGTATCAACAACATCCCGTCGAAAACAATGGTGGTCTCTGGATGGAGGTGGCGAGGTGGTAGAAAATCCTGTGCTAGAGCATGACGGTTATGAAGGAAAGTTTGCACCCTGCCACGAGGACCCGTCTGATCTTATCGGGAAATGCTTCTTTCGTTCGTGAATAGGGAAGCATACATGGATGAAGGCCTCGAGAACTTGCATAGCTGTCATGATAGAACAACAGTAGTAGCAATAGTACGTATTACAATGTATACATGCAGAGAGGATGCCAATAGAGGGCGAGTGAGGCGGATACAAATACAGCAGGTACAGAAGCCGAACGTGATACAAGAATACTATGCAGTCTTGTCGACATGACTGAGATTTGAGAGAAAATATCAAGAGGGTCCAAGCAGTCGCGTGAATAGGCCACAGTGGAAAGTACAAGAACAAGCCGATCACGCTCGATATGCGACCGGGCTGTTTGGTGGTACAGCGGGTAAGTGAGACGCTCTAAACGAGCGGGTCTTGTTCAGTGGAGGCAACGGCGGGCGCGATTTAGAGCGGGGCTTCAACACAGGATTACTAGATGCGGGTACTTGGTTCAGGACATAAGCATAAGACAGACAACGGCAACTGACCTAGTGACAAGCGTGCGCCCGGTCGACTCCATCCCTCCCTCGACACTCGCGTCTTCAGGATTGTTGCTCGCCGCACCAACAAATGTTGTCGGGAACAAAGGACCTCCTGGACGCCATGTGAAACCCGCGTGCCCCGGTGCACCTGACAAAACGTGTGCAACGTTCACAGTCTGCCGACGAGGACGTGTAGACGAGGTCAAAGGTATCGGAAGGGTACTTGCGACCTTCGACCTTGGAATCATCGGCAAGCCGGCGTCCATGGCGCGGGTGGAGATACAGAGCCCGTATAGATCCTCTTGGTCCTCCGCATCCCACTTGTCGGTCGAATCTGCGACATGTGGAGGCGGCTCCTGAATTGATTCTGCGGGACGGGCCCTAGCGATACCAGACCCAGTGGGTGACCCTGCCCGTGCCGTCGCGCTGCCGGAAGGATGTTCATCGCTGCTTCCAAATCCAGGATAGTGATGTTCGTCGTGGGGCGTATCAATCTCGCTCTCGCTTTCACTCTCGCCAATGCTTTCCATCGTGGAGGACGAAACTAGAGAGCTCGAACGCGACGACGGCGACCAACTCGCTATGCTTCCCGAGCGCGATCGGCTGGTGCCATCAAGGTCTGCGCCCTCTGCCTCACCCGGGCCTGCGCTGGCGTCGGAAAATGGGATGGAGAAAATGTCGACGTGGAAAGCTTCATCATCGCCATCAACCGTGTTCACCGAATTCGCAGAGGGTGCAGGAAGTACTTGTAACGGAAGCTGGCGAGAGTCAGCGCCGTCATCGTCCGTAATCAAGATAGCTGGGAGAGACGGTGCCTCCGGTGTCGCTTTTGTCGCCTGTGCCGATGTTGGCGGGCTGAGAGGCTCCCAGTCTGAATCGGACAGCCCCTCCATCGGCACACCGAGTGCCGAGAGCAAGCTCACACCGATCTGCTCACTGTGGGACATGACGCACGCACGGATGCGATGCACCCACTCCGTGTCGTCGGCCTGAGAGCGCGGAACAGTGCACATCCACGCGAGGAGCGTCGAGTACGACCACAGCACAGGATGTGTAGTATCGTAACTCGGAACAACTGGCGGGCTACTGACGTGTGTTTCCAATGCGTTGGTGAGCGAAGATGCGAAACGGGACTGGCATGGGGACGACGGCGGCGACTCATCTCCTTCGTCGCTCGGCCTGTTCAGCCGGGCGTGCGCTGGAAATGCCTGCTCCAGTAATGCCAAAAGGCGGTTGGTGGGAGTCGTGGAGATGAAAGCGGTCACTTCTGCTGGGCGGTCCAGGAAAGGTAGGAATTGACCATCCGGAATCGGAATGAACTTCGCAGGCACCGTGGTTGCCGACAGCGCTGAGCCCTCTCCGCCGCTCAACGGCAGCTGCAAACGGTTAGGAGACTGTGGCGAATCAGTATCCTGATGCGCGCGTTGGGGCTTCATTGATGTGCGCGCCAGTTCACAGAGCTGCTGGGGGCTGAGAGGGCCGCGTCCAGCGTACGAAGAGAAGCTCGAGGAACGACGCCGTCGGCCTGAGGAGGACGGTATCATCACGGGGGAAGGGGATGATTGGGTGAAAGATGCGGACGCGAAAGAGAGTCGTCGGCCACCGTCGATGGACTTGGTGCGCAGGTGGGATGGGGACGGAGTCCAACTGGCACGACGATGTTCCGGGGAGCCAGAAATAGGGAGAGGGATGTCGTCGATAGGTGATCCGAATGACTTCCGGCTGTCCTCATCTTGTACAACACGCACGATGGTGAGCCTGCTCTTCACCTCCCTGTCTCCTGGCTGAGTTTGATGTGCACGAATTCCGAATGGATCGTTGGCTGCCACAGAGCCTCGTCGACGCGAAAGTTGCGGCGAACGGGGCCCTATGCTCGTTCCAGGGAGTGGAATGGTAGTAGACATGAGGGAAGTCTTGGTGAAGTAGAGGGGGCGGCGGGGAAGCGGCTGTTTATAAAGCGGGAATTTCCGCTCCACAGTAGCACGGACGGCCTGTTAGGAGGTCTCGAACTGATGTTGCTTCCGTTATTCTAACGAGCGGCTATATATTGGAGCAAACCTGTGTTACGATGTGTAGACCCGAGCCGCCTATCCACCGCCCATCAGCGACTTGTGCAGCGTGTTTTAGTTGGTGTGTGTCCAGGCTGCCTCCACACAGGGTCCGAAGGTTATTGGGGTCACTGCCGTCGTCGGTTTGTCGGAAGGTTTTCGATCGTCAAATAAACCGTGTAGAAGTCGGTGAGTTAGACAACGCAAAGCTTGTGCGTCGCTGAGTGAAGTGAAGAGCGCTGTCGACATCGACGAGAACGGCGGACGTCGGCCGACACGTGATGCCGACGTGTCCAAATGCGGATCGTGCCGTCGGCCGTCGCTCCGACTTGCGTGGCGGAGCGGCAGCCATGCGCGTGCCATCAGGCTTGCAATTGCAACTGCAACGGCCAGTATGAGCTGCTTTCTTCCTGCGGTAAGGACGTCTAATCTGTTCTTAACTCGGGCATCCAGGCAAGGCGAGAAGTCCGCTCCCCGAGTCGCCCAGGACCACAAGACTCTTCAAACGCGCTAGCTTCAAAGCCCCCAGGTGTGTTTCTTCTCTCATAAAATGACGCTACCAGATACAAACGAAATCAGGATGTCGGCCACGCTTTTGAAAGGCTTTAAGAAACATCTTACTACCGCGGCAACGGACACGACACCGTTGTTCGGTACTGTTCCTCAGCACCAGGCGTACATCCTTCTCCACAGACACCAGTCACCACGGACGTTCCCTTCTCGGCTTCTGTCCCCTCTCCAGGTTGCACTCAGACAGCGCACCAGCAGCTTCTCAGGCCTTGTCAATTTCGCGTGGACCTCGGACCATGATTCGGGGATGGACGCTGGTTTGGGCCAGCGAGAAGAATACAGCGCGTCAGCGTTTGCACCCGGATGTAGACGACTGTTCATTCCCTCTGTATCCATGGAGAACATAGATGACGTCTCAGAGAAGATCCAGAAGCATGTCCAGTCTCCGCCCGACAACGCAACCCGAGACGACGCGATCCACCTATACGTGTGCACTCACGGCGCGCGAGACTGTCGATGCGGAGATCTCGGCGGTGGCGTTGCCGACGCTCTTCGCGAGGAGGTGCGCAGGAGGAGGGCGGCCGATCCTGCTGGTCCGTGCGCCAACATTGTCGTTGGCGAGGTGGGGCATGTTGGTGGTCATAAGTACGTGTCTCCGAGCCCGTCTGGATGCTGATCTAATATTCAGCGTGCAGGCATGCGGCAAATCTCCTTGTTTTCCCTCATGGAGACTGGTGAGATTACTAACTTATTTCGTGCAACATCTCTCTGAGGATGATAGGCTAGGGATGCTACGACCGGAGAACGTACATACAGTCCTCGATGCGATTATCGCGACTCGTCCGCCCAACTCTCACGAAGAGAATGCGCGCCTGCGGCCTCTCTTGCCAGCGCTTTGGCGCGGCCGTATGGGTCTCTCGCGGGACCAGCAATTGCAGTTGTACAGTGCCGCCGATCAATGAATTGCTCGTCTTCTTTTAATTTATAACAAAATAGATGCAAGCAACAAGATACGAGTAAGTAACAAGATTTGAGTAAGTTGCTGAATTGTTTACGTCTACGTCTACAAGCCGAGCTGTGCATCTGAGACGAAATGGGTGCCACCTGCACAACGATACCCCGAGGCTTGCTTGATCCACTGGAAGCCTGCAACGCACACTCCCATAGTGCGCAACTTCTGCTGAGCTTGGGCCTCCCGCCGCTTCTCCTCGACTTCCTGGCGGCGCCTCTCCTCCTGGAGGGCTATAAGTCTATCTCGCTCTGCTCGGGCTGCAAGTTCACGGAGGCGCTGTTCTTCCAGCCTGCGCTTGATCTCATTCAGGACGGCCGTCTCTGCGTCACGTTTGCGCTTCAGGACCTCCTCAAGCACACGCTGCGCCTTTTTCCGGTCCTCCTCCTCTTTCCGCGCCTTCTCCAATGCTTCAGTCAAGACTCGCTGTTCTTCCTCCCTGCGCTTCAACGCATCGATGACAGCCTGCTTGTCCGCCTGCAGTTGGTTCCAGACAGCGTCGGTGACACCCATGTCGCGTCCGTCAGGCTGGTCTTCATCCTCTCCGGTGGCCGGTTTCGGAGCGGCAGCCTTGGTAGTATGGGCCTGGGCCGTGCTGATTGAAGGAGGTGAAATACTAGGCGGGGACGGGCGCAGCTGCCGGAGTGGGGGCGGGGGTCGGGGACCCAAGTGGTTCGGGACGTTCCGGGCGCGCTCTTGTCGCTCCTTCAGCATAGCCGCCATACATGCCAACGCGTCTTTCGGGTTCAACGTCAACTTCGAGCTCGACGCGTCGGGTGGTATTGATCGGAAGACAGCGCGGACCATCCCTTTGGACAAGGTCTGGACGTCGCGCGCATTTCCCCAGGATGGTATGCTGGATAGGTCTTGCATCATCTGAACCATCTGCTTATACTCGGGAGACGATGCCTCTTCGAGCTCCTGCGAATGGATGTCCCGCTTCTTCAACTCCTGGTTGAGAACCTTCAGGCAATGCTCCGGCGACATGTTCTCGAACACGATAACCTCCGGGAAGCGACTCGACAGACCCGTGTTGACAGCCATGAGCTGGTTCATGTCCTGGTCATAGCCAGCGAGTATAACCACCAGCTTGGACATATATGCTTCTTGGGTCAGCGTGCCCACCAGCTCGTCAATGGCCTCCTTCGCGAAATGGCCTTCGCTCAGCCGATAAGCCTCGTCGATGAACAGGACCTTCCCAAGCGCCTTGTTGAAAAGCCTTTGGGTCTTCGGACCTGTCTGCCCGACGTACTCGCCGACGAGATCCGATGCAGAACATTCGACCACTTCGGTAGAGGACAGGAAGCCCATGTCGAAATAGACCTTCCCCATCTTCCTGGCGGTGGTCGTCTTGCCCGTACCTTGCTCAGAACGTCAGTGTCTTTGCAACAAATGGTTTGTGAAGAAGCCTACCGGGTGGCCCTTTGAACACGAAGTTGGTTGGAATCAGTCCTCGTGCGTCTTTCAGTTCCTTTCCCTGGGCTTTCATGACACGCGCGATGTTCTGGTATTCCTCCAGCTTCTCGACCACCTTCTCACACCCGATGACGTCCTTGAATAACTCCTTGAGATTGTCCGCTGAATGAGCATCGCGGTCGAAGTCCGCGTCGAAGTCCTGCGGCTCAAATACGATGTCCAATGGCCTGTCGCGGGCGGCAAGAGAGGCGTGCCTCGCTTGATGTTGACCCTTCGCTTTCGAGAGAAGATTCTCCACCTCACCTCCGTTACCAAAATTCGGACGGTTGCGGGAGCGGCCTAGAACATTGATCGCGATGGCCTTCGCCGCGTCTGTCGCTGCGAGGTCCTGCTGCTTCAACTTCAGGTTCAGGATCTCCAACAGCTCCGCGTCATTGAAGTCATGGAAGTGGAAAGCGTCTTCGATTGCGAAGCGACGTGATAGACCTGGGTTCACGTTCTGTAATAGCTAATGAGCAGGCCTGCTTTGCGTGCGACTTAAGGCACTCACTTGGAACATCTCGCGCATCTGCTCTTCATATCCGAGCATCAGGACGCAGCGGTCCTCGCCAGGAACGCTCTGTACTTCTGCTACGATAGTGTCGATCACTGCGGTCTTGAACGGATCGTTCTGCTTTCCATTCCCCGAAGCCCCGTAGAGCATGTATGCCTGAGGAATCATATCGGGTTTGTCGCCTTTTCTGCTGCATGATCGAGCTTGGTCACTCACCTCGTCGATCACAAGGACCTTGCCCACGGTCGTTGCCAAGATCGCTTTGGTGTTGCTTTCTGATTGACCGAGGACGTTGCCAACAAAGTCTGCCGGGTTCTTCAACACAACTGTAAAGTACGTAGCGCGTAGCAGGTCAGGATCCGTCGCTTCAAATCTATAACACAGACATACCTTCTCCGTTGCTAAGAAGACCAAGGTCCGCGAGAACCTGCCCATATAAGTTCGCCACAGTGGTCTTGCCTGTCCCTGGGGAACCAAGGAAAACGCGATTGAGAGACACCTGCACGGGTTCCTTCTCTTGCAGCTCGCGCCGATAGTTCGTGTTGATGAGGTCAAAGAGATTCTGGATAGATTCTTTGACGGTCGTCAACCCCGTCAGAGCCTTCAGCTTCTTCCATGCCGAGCTCACAACAATCGCCTCTGCAGGGTCCGGCCCAATGAGATCCTCGCCTACCATGAGCAAATCGTCTGGTGCGCGGCCCTCCTTGCGCTCCTTGGCAATTCGGTTCGCTTGGCGCTCGGTGACTTTGTTGAACATGTTCTCCAGAGCCCTCGCGTTCCCAAACCCTTCCCGACCACGACCTCTGCCGAGCCGTCGGACAGCAATGCGGCCATGCAATCCTCGTATGCCACCCTGCACCTTCATCCGCCCGGCGTACTTCTTATGAACCCGCTTCTCCAACATCGCGAGCAGCTCGTCGTCTGTGTAGTCGGAGAACTGTAGCCGATACGGCACTCGACTGGTGAGCCCTGGGTTATGCTCGAAGAACTTCTCCATCTGCTTGTTGTAGCCGGCGAGGATGAAGACGATCTTCCCAACGTTGTTCTCCATCTCAGCGAGCAGGAAGTCCAGAACAGGGCCGCCGCCGAAGTTGCCCTCGCTCGTCAGTTGGTAGGCTTCGTCGACGAAGATAGCCCCTCCGCCAGCGCTGAGAACACTTTCAATTTGTTTCTTGATGCCGGGTATGCCGTCGTTGGCCAGTCGCGAGCCGGTGGTTTCGACAAAAGTGTCACCGGGAAGAACATCGAGCGAGGTCAAGAACTTTGCGTAATGCCGTGCAACCGTCGTTTTTCCTGCAGATAAATTGAATGAATTCTTGACAGTAACGAGCGCCCGAACAATGAATGATTTACCAGTTCCCGGATTCCCAAGCAAAACGACGTTGAAGCGCTCGTCTTTCACTGAAGTACCTTGCCGCAGAGTCACATCGATCTTGTTCTTGATGGCCAGAACCTGCGCCTTCACCTGTTCGAGACCCACCATCTCCATGATCGAATCGATGTGCGGATTCTGCGCGCCCTCCATATCCTTCTGACGCTGCCACTCTGACTGAGAAGGTGACGGTTCCGAAGGCTTTGCGAGCGCGGGAGGATCGACCTGGCCAGACATTGCGACTGTCGGCGGAGAGACTTTGGCACTTGGCGAAGATACAGAAGGGCCGGACGGGGTTGCCGGGGGTGGCGAAGCTGGATGTCGTGGGGGACTCGGAGCTTGGGTGCTTGGGCTCGGGACAGGTGCTTGTGGCGGTGGTGCAGAGGCTTTCCGCAACGTCTGCGCTCTGGCGGCTTCAAGATCTAGTTTCTTCTGGCGAAGAGCGTTCACCCTCTCTTGAACAAGATCTGCGTCCTTCTGCGCCTGTCGCTCTGCCTCAATTTGCTCATCGAGTTCCGCCAACTTCTTCGCATGTTCCAGTTGCTCCGCATCGCGCCTTTGCTGCAGCTCGAATGCCTCTTTCTGCCTCTTCTCTGCAGCTTTCACCTCCTTCTCGCATTTGGGACAAGTAAGCGGCTGCTTCTTGTGACATTTCCAAGACTGGCGGTGGAGTCCCTGCGAACAATTTGCGCTCATGATGTGCTCGCACTCCATCTTCGAATGGTCATACAGTTGATGACATTTCGAGGGGCAGGTATGGAGCCCGCAGTTCAGCATGCTGTTACTGTAGGACCATGAGATCAGATTCTCGGGCATTCAATGGTCAATAGATGAAGTACCAAGGCATTTTACACCCTCCATCTGGACTCTCCTCGTCGAAATCCGCAGGTTTCTTGAGATTCGCAGTCCGATCCGGGTGCCGTTCGCACTTGACAGGGAAGCCATCATATATGTGGCTGTCGCGTCGAAGCATGTTGAAGAGGCTCGTCCAGATTTCATTCCCTTTGCGCGCCTTCATGAACGTCTCAGAATTCCCTATCATGATGAGGGCGTCGCGGGCTCGGGAAAGAAGAACGTTGAGCCGCTCCGGAGCGAACATGAATCCGATATCGTGGGAAACGTTACTCCTGGTCAAGGAGACAATGACAATATCGCTCTCTTCTCCTTGATAATTATCTGACAATGCGAGGGGGTCAATAACGTCGACAAGCTTGATGTGAACGAGCCTCACCAATCGTCGCGAGACGGATGGGCTTCTTGTTCACCTTCGCTGCCGCCGGTGGAAGCAACCCGGCTCGAACAAGATCGAAGGAATCAAGGTCATTGAGTATCGGATCGTTGTCCTTCTTCAGCGCGT
This sequence comes from Artomyces pyxidatus, assembly GCA_022160305.1. Lineage (NCBI taxonomy): Eukaryota > Fungi > Basidiomycota > Agaricomycetes > Russulales > Auriscalpiaceae > Artomyces > Artomyces pyxidatus. Next base: position 887,382 of record MU277191.1, read on the forward strand.
CTTGAAGCTTGTGGAGTTGGCCTAGATATGGCGTCAAGATAACGACTCTATCAGTGCCATAGCCCTGCTGCGCGAGGTACCGCAGGATCTTGAGGACCATGAGGACCTCGTGCGTGTTCTGCTTGGAAGACTTCGATCCCATGTCTCTCATGTCCGAGATCTTGGGATTCTCGTCCTCGGGATGGGCATGGTCAATGAAGACGACATTGTCGCGTACCCCGCGAAGGTCAGGACGATTCTTTGTGCCATTCGCATCAACAAGATCGGGATACGTGAGGTGCCGAATCAAGGCCGCAATTTCTGGTCGCATCCGATGTTGTTTATTCAGGGTCTCGTGAGGGTAGCCTTGTAGAACCAGCCGTTCAAACAGCGACCTGTTGAGGTCGTAGCCCTCGCCCTTCTCGACCGTGAGAAGGTAGTTGTTGACCTTCGGACGGAGCTGCCTGTAACTAAATTCAGGAAAGGCGAGAAGCCACAAGGATCCCGAGCTTACTTGTGGTCACCAATCAAGATCAATTGCTTGGTGTCCGAGCCGAGCGCCGTGAGGACATGGCTTTCCAGAATTTCCCCAGCTTCTTCTACAAGGAGCACGTTCGGCGAAGCTGCTCGGAGCGTCTCGCTATACTTCGCAGCCGCGGTTGTGGTGCACCCTATAATGCGCTTACTTCGCAGCGTAGCCAACTCACCCTCGGCAAACTTGCCCTGGAGCTGCGTTTGATATCCGCTATAGATCTTCGAGAGGTCGTAAATAGCTTCAACTTGCTCCGTGAGGATAGCTGTTCGCCAGCGCGATGTAACTTCTCGTCGGGCGTTCGGCGCCATCTGCCAGATTTCGGATTCACCGAATTGCCTCATGAAGAGGCCAGGGTTCAAACCCTTAAGCCACCTGTCCAACAAATAATATTCGTTGATCGCATGGCCACGGCGACCCACTTGTCGCATGCCATCAGAATCCCGGATGGCAGACGATGGAACTATAAAAGCCTCGTGGTAGTCGGGGTCATCGAATTCCAGATGGGTCATAAGAGCTTCATGGGTGATGTTGAAGGCCTTGTACTGCTGAAAAGTCGTTTCAAGTCGACTGTAAGCGCTGTTTGACAGTACTTTGAGACCGTCGATGACCTTCCAATCAGCTTGCCCGAGTCTTGTGGTACGTTTCTGATTGTACAAGGAGAGTGGCTCCGTGGCTGCTGTCGCCTTTCCTCCAAGTCGTACTAGGCTGGAAGATGGGATCCCGATATTGAGAAGATCTTCCAGAAACTGATCAAGTGCATGGTTCGTGTAGCAACATACGAGGATCGTCTGTGCCGTTGAGTCATGGAGGGCCTTGGCGAGAATCGCGCCGATGAAAGATTTTCCCGTTCCTGAATTCAGCAATCAGATCGTAATCGTATATATAGGGTGGTATGCCTGACGCACCTGGAGGTCCTTGAATCAAGGACACTCTTTGCGTAAGGCCAGACAAGAGCGAGGCGGCTTGTGCGCTGTCAAGCACAACACTTTTCGATAGCTGTAGGAGGTCGCGGAGATCTTGACGCGGGTTTGCGCGTAGAGCATTGATAATGCGCATGGGTGCGCTCTGTGGAGCGCTCATCAAGGTATCCTTTGTCCAGCATAGAAGCTCTGGTGAGAGTGGCATGCTCGTTGTATCCTGGAGTGCTTTCAAAACTGGTTCGAAAGCGAAGACTGCCGTATCAATTAGGATGAGGGCGACATCGTTCGCGTTGAGGAGCTTGTTGAGCGCGTGCATGATTGCTGTTCGTCCATCTATGTGTACGAGGAACACCGGGGGCTTCTGCGCTAGGAGATCCTCCTCACGATCAATTGTAGGGAACGCGACGATGTTCCCGTCAACGAGGAGGCACGCTAGAGATTGATGCTTCACCAATCGGCGATTATCCTGCAGATACTTCTTGCGGTCCTTGGGTTTATCCTTGATAAAGAACCAGAAGTCATCCTTGCACTTCAGGGTGATGCCCCATTTCCCGCCGCGATTGTCGGGCCCACGACAGATGTCAAGAAGAGAGAGGCCTTGCACTTTGAGTCCTCGGTGATTGCCTTTCTTCTTCCCCAAAGCGATCTGAAGCTCCTCCCGCATCTCTTCCAACATGTCCTCCCTCAGCAAGCGGAACTGGTTTGCAAGGTGACTCGGCAGGCGCTGGTCCATGTCCACTTCGTCCAGCGCGTGGGCAGGAAGGATGAATGGCGGCTCTTTGCAAATGATCTCGTCGGCCGTGGGAAGAATGGCGATCTCGCGAAAATCAACGAAGTCATTGTCGTGGCGACCTCCAGGGCCGTGGTCACTAAGAGTAGCACCTTGACCACGAGTCTCCATAACATGCTTGACTTTGTGGCCCAGTGACCTAACGTCGGAATGCGATGATTCCACTAACCGGTCTACGAGGCCGTCGGTCTTGGCCTGTTCGAGATAGGGAGTCGCAGGGTCGCCGGGGAGGGAGACAAGCTGCAGCAGCATCCAAGCGAATCCAACTTGCGCCATGTCCTCGAGCTGGCGAGCTAGGAACGCTGTGGAATATGCACGCCAAAATATTGACGGTTCGGCGATCTTCAACACGATCTGATTCAGATAGACACCGCCTCCGATGTCCTTCAACTCCGGCGCTTGGAGGAAGTGGAAGAGTTGGGCTGCGATGCCGTTCATGAATGCTGCGGATAGATCCATGAACAGCGCAGTTTGCAGGGACTGGAGACCGGTTTGGCTGACCACGAGCTTGTCGACACACGACACGGGGTCGCTTTGCACGCATATAGCTTCGAGGAATAGGGAGGAGTTCTGTCGATTTAAAGCTTGCCTTCCTCGAACGACGGAATCGAGGAGTCGGGTGAGTCTGGTCTGCCGCGCGATATCCATGGAGAGGTTGGGTGGCGGTTGGGGAAGGGATGTGGTGAGAGAGGGACGCGGCGTCTAGCTAGAAGACAGCGGCCACGTTCCGAGGACCCGGAAGACACCGCGAGCGCTCTCCGCGAGCATCGATTTTAGAATCCGCAGTCAGCCCAAAGACAGTAGGGCTGTCTCCAGGAGCACCTTGCGCCATGCATCGAGGCGACTCGTCCCCGATTCCGTAGGACCCTAGAAACTGTTTATGTACACAGAACCCAGTCGGAACGGAGATGCGCACCAGTATATCCCAACAAATGTTGTTGTTCCATGTGAGGAATGACTGTGTACAGGTAGTTCTTGTTGTTCTTGTATTTCGACTGGCCTTCGCCGGCCTCCTCGGTCGCACGAGATGAGGTGCATGCGTCTGATCAGAGGATAGGAACCCGACGCGAGTGCAATTTGGTTGTCCGAATACTGAGTGAGTGATAACGAGCGCGGGGCGATCGTACGTATCAACATCAAACGTCTGCACAGGCGTCATTACACGTACGTCCCGATAAGACTTGCGTGTAAGAGAGTGGACGAGGAAATGCACGAGCGGGTTTGCCAAGCGATCAATACAGAAGCCTAACAAAGCTGTTGGCAGGGCTTCAGGAGCCATGATGCCTTACTCATCCATTAAAACGTGGCGATCATCGAGCTGAAGCCTCGATGGTGAAGCTTCACCTCAAACTATACGTGAGGGCAAAAGGGTGCATTCGCAGTGATAATCATTGCAACCCCGAGCCAACCAGCGAGTAGATAAGACAAAAATTATCACTGCGAAAGCACTCTAATGCTCAAAATTTCATGTGGGGTGACGCTCTATTTGATGGTCTGGCTAGAGGGATTAATAAACAACGCGCACAACTGCATTGCATAATACTACACACGGACCATGTATCTTGGCGGGTAGAGATGATAAACAAGAGCCATCCTGCGCGCCGCATGGTGATCATCCGGAAGTCGTGCGCAGTTCCATTCCATTGCAATGACATGCGAGCGCTGAACAACCTTGGCTTTCATATGTGTACTGTCGTTGTCGAAACGGTATCAGGACATGATTGGAGCTCTGCGTGCGTCAGAAATTCCTAGAGTTTCAGGGAAGAAGTTCAGGAAGGGTTTCTGTGAACTGGGTCAAAGTCAGTCTCATCGTGAGGATGCTTTGCTTCTCACATGGCACGATTGCAAGTCAGCGGATGTGTTAACTTACCACGAGGCGTCAAAGCGAAGAAAACGGCCTGACCTGTGGGCACGCGTGAGACTGGTAACCTTACAAGCTGCGATTAGACACGCCACCAGGCTTTTAAAAAAAGATAAGAGCGTACGGAATTCGGTACATGTCTCCCTCATTCCAGAGCTACGGGAAGTTCAGGAATTCTCTTCGTCCGGTCATGTGTCAAGGTTGAGCGTGCGATGGGCATACGTGTATTCAAGAAGCGAGGTCGCGATGGAGAAGGTCATATGAGGCGAAGTAAGATACGTCTGGCTAGCGAGTTGCAATGTCGTTGTGGGTGGTCGAAGGTGAGCAACCATGGACGCGGACGGGCCTCGTTTGACGCTCGCCGTGTGAGTAAGTCACGTAATCCACTTCGGCGCCTTGCGTCGGCTTTGCCGCTTGCTTCGGACTTCGCAAGTTCTCACCAAGTGCATACACAGCCCTCCGGGCGAACCTGTTTCCCTGGGCTTTCGGCACCACAAGACATACCTCGGAGGATCCCGCTATTTGATAGTCCGCAACGCTTGCCGTGCAATGCCGAGAAGGGCGAAATGTCACGTTCTCGAGCAGCTTCTCGCTTTGAACATGATATTACACTTCGCATGTACTTCCGGAGAAATTACTGCTGAATATTTATGCTGTAATCGAGAGGGATACCGAGTTTTGGGAGGAAACGGGGGTCGAGGGAAGGTCAGGTGAGCTGAACGGGCGAAAACCCTACCTTCACTCATGTCTCCTACTCAGAGAACTTATGGTTGTAGGCCATCTTCCTTCGAAACATCCGTGGCCGCTGGAGAATAATATTCAGTTCTATTTCATGCAAAAGTAATTTAAAGAGGACGAGGACAATAGCGGTCACAGTACCCGATCGTCTGAGAGGTCCTGCTCGGATGTACCGAGCGTTACGGGCCGGATGAGCCGATGCAATGTTCGCTGTTCAGACTTGTGCACTCTTGGGCACTCCGCGTGACGCGATCGGAACCAGTCTATTGCATTACTGCGGACTTTGTTTCTGCGAACTTCAATCGACGCGGACGCTGAACATCGTTCCATTAAAATGCAATACGTCGCTATCGAGACAGGCGCGGGAAGCGAATGGGAGTACTAGAGCACGTGTGATTGTGCACATCTGGAGAACGGGAATCGGGAGGTATTCAGGGCCGGTGTAGGGGTGCGACACCGACTGCACCAAGGGAGTCTGAAGAAGGCTCCCATTCGTACGTTTCCAATGTCTCCTGCACACGGTACACTGAGATGTAGCCATTGCAGATCGTCTGGCGGCGAGCGCGGCAGAGGATCTAGGTACTATCAAGGGATTTCGTTCTGTTCGACCTCCTCCCTGTCTGGAAACTGAGCTCCGGATGAAGGGTATGAATGTTGATGCAGAGGGTGCCGCAAGGTGGATAATACAATAACAGGGCCGGGGCGAATGCGTTCGTGGGTTGGTCCGGGAAAGGGCGATGGGCTCTGGGGAACAGGAGTTCAAAAGACGGGAAATATGATGGGAGAGCATAACGGTGAGTCGTCGTTGACCTCTATGATATGGACAATCATGCCTATGTGCCGTTGTGATCTTCTATTGACATACATATGTCAAGTGGAGAATGGCGATTCGATTGAGTATCTGTCTTCAAGACGTTCGTCGACGTGGAAGGTACGTTTCCGGCTTTCTCGTTGAAAACGTGTAGTGCCATTGTGAGGACGTGACCAGTTGACTTATTTCTCGAGAGATACGACCTAAGGGAAGACAAGGAGCAGGCGCTTGAAGCAAAAGCATCCGTACATGGTTACGGACTCGTCCTCGTACGACAGACCTGCGACCCCGCCGGATCTATGGAGGCTGCGAGCATGAAGCGCGTAAGCGAAGTGATCGCATTGACATCATGGATGGGGCGGGGGTGCCTCATTGGGAGCGGGACAGGCATCACTTCACAGCCAAGCCATCCAAATGGCTCGTCGGGCTGTGTGGCCCCATAACGCCTTCTGGTTCATGCTGGAAAGGACGAAGTAGCGGAAGGGTGTGTGTAACTTGCTGATTCAACAGTGCTCCATGGTCAACACCTTTCCGTCGATTGGTGTGCAATGTCGCTGACTGTGGGGTGGTAGGAATTTTGTTGCACGGCATACGTTTAGCGGCCGAAGGGGGTGGACGGTAGGGTGCACAGGCGCCCGCCGCTCCATCGAGGTCCTTCCACCTGCGTAGTTGCGTGAGGCAAGTTGGAACATGAGTTCAATGGACGCAGCCCGTTGGTGAGTATGCACGACGTATGATTTCAGGGCCGTAGGGAAACGCAGGATGACAATGGGTGGCCTCCGTCGTCCCCCCCCACTCCCCGGGAAGCAATCGTTGGCCGGGTAGGGGACGGCCCCTCAGGGCGCGCGAGTTGGCGGCGGATCCGGTTTCTTAGCGCAGACCTTTCTTGAGGTGGCATCTGGACGGTCAACAAATCCCCTTCGAAAAAAGAGTGCGATAGGCTCGCGAACCGTCAATTGGTAGAGGTCAAGTACACGTACGTAGTGTCGTTGCTCCAGGGTCAGCCGACTGGGAACCGCGCGTTCCAACGATGTGCGATGCCTTGGACTGGCTATTCAGGCGACCGGGGACAGAAGGGGACGGATGATGTTGACGTCGACAGGTAAGGTGTTTGTTTATTACTGGAGCAGGCGAACTCATACGGCTAGGCTTTACGGTATGTCCCTCGTATAGTGCCACGTGCGGTGGCGACTACTGCATTGGCTGCGTCCGAATTCAGTACCGCGGCAACTTCAAGCTGTCACTCTCTATCATAGCGAAGTGCTCATCTGCATCATTCTGCTTTACTTCTTGCATCCGATATTCTTGAGGTGCCTTCTCTACCTGCCATCAACCCGAATCGACAAGGCGATGAACGATTGGTCCCCAGGTAGTCGTAAGGAAGAGCAGGCAGCGTTGAATCACGGAGATAGTTATGGCGACATGGTTCGACGTTTAGACGGCCCCATGACCGCCATCCCTCGGGAAGTCGACGGGTGGAAAAATCGCGACTCTCGAGGCTTGTCAAGAATCGGTGAAATCGTGGCGGATATTCGAAAGCCAGTTTTACACGGCCACCGTTTGTCGGAGGGTGAAGAAGGAACGGTCAGGATGGTGCGTCTTATAAGCGTGCCCCAGTGCATCGAACTGACCATCGTGCTCAGAATCTCTCAGAACCTCTTTTCGCTGTTCAGCAGTCATACCCTGGACCAGACAGTTTACGCCCTCTTCCGTCCATACATACGTGGTTTACGGACGAACTAGACCGTGCTTCCCCAGTGAAGACAAATACAGCTATGTCGGCGGAATTGCAGGTATCTGGTGAGTATCACAACAGTCAATGGTTCGTGGCATGACGCATTGCGCAGCAGATGGCAAAGCATATCAATCGAGCGAGCCACAACAGCGTAACGGTTTTCTTCCGAAACTGCAGACCGTTGTGGGGCTTCCACATGTTGGGGGCATTCCTGTGTGCCCACCGTTCCCCCGTATGAGTGAAACGGGCGCAGTTTCCGAGCCTCTTAAGTCGGGATCGGTTGGTACGGGTCTTAATGCTTTGCCCCCCGGGACTTGTAAGGTGTGTGTAACAGCATGTTTCATCATGCATCAGCGTCTTAATATCATACACAATATTGATGCATATCGTCGCAGTGTTGCAATGGCATTGGCGGGGTTTCGGCTATATGTGCCTCTTGTTCCGAATGTCGGCACTATGGACCCACAATTTCCAGGTCGCCGTTCGGAGAGAGTCATGGGACGGTTGATTGCGCTATCAAGCCGCGACGACCTTACCCTAACGCCTACCAGTTACCTGTCGTGTTCTCCTCGGAAACCAGGGAGCGGATGACGGTTCGATGGACAACCACGAGCATACGAGGGGTTGAAACCGAGGTATACCAAGATGATGTCGCACCTCGTTTACCCTTGATCAAGGGAGAAACGGTCCGTCGCATTCGCAATGCTGTGGTGTATGGGCCCGTCAACCACCATGGCCATGTAATGCCTTGTGGAGATATATGGGTCAAGGCGAGCCGGCCGAGCGTAGTGTCAATCTCTCTTGGGAACGGAAACTGGATCGAGTGGCGAGGCAACGAACGCGCAGAGGACGTTAGTCACCCGTTGCTTCCCTCGAGACGACTGTGGTTCGACTTCGAGGACGAATTTCTCTGGATAAAGGTCGGCGGAATCCATGCAAGGAGGACAGCATGGTCTGCAAACTTGCGACGAAGCAGCGAATCCATGCTAGCCCGGGGCCTTCTTATCGAAGACGGGCGTCCATGTCCAGAGAATGTGGATGCAATCGTGACCATCATGGATATACCGAAGCCGGAGAGAACAAGAATGCGGAATGACGTGGTCGCTTGCACATTTTGTTATAGGGCGAAAGCGAAATGTTTGTCAATTAACGACAAAGTGGGATGCTACAGATGCCGCGATCTGGGTCTGCTGTGCAGCCGTTCCGGTGTTTCCAAGCACCAAAAGAAGCGGGTGACGCCGGCAGGCGATAGAGAGAAGAGGATCAAAAAGGCCAGGGTGTGAAGGGCGGAGTGCTACTCTCGAGGAAGGGCCATAGGACCGGCGTATGGACCTCAGTCGACACGTAGTGCGTTGTCTATCACAAGTGCTAAATATGTTATCGGGTTGTCACACGTTCGTGTATGCTCTTTCGGCCCATATACGTAGGGGTATAATCAAACCAGCCACTGCTTTGAGATGGCCGTCGATATAGTCAACCCTACCTGTTTATTGTCTCTAGGAACAAAGAAGGTCGTGTAGCGTCTGTAACGATACGCAGTGAAGAATGAGTTAAGGGATATGTGCAAACATAAATATCTGGACACCCGACGCTCAAAGTGTTGCAACCGAACAAAGGTTGAAGTGCACAAAGGTGAGGAAGAGACGACGAGAATCAAAAGTCAAGTACCAACAGACAAGTAAATATAGGATGCATAGATGACGTGACATGCTCCTTTAGGTCACGATACAGAGTGTAACACCTGGTCACGTTAGACCGTCAGTGATGACGTCGCCCCATTGTGCTTTGGAACATACCATGTTTACTCAATGTTGCCCACAAGGTGGATACAACGTTTCGTGTCCGTGGCACGGCAGCCATCGCCGCAATGCGCACCTCCCCATCTCCACATTGGATCGAAAGTTGGGAACAGTGCGAGAGGCCGGTCCAACAAGGGTTCATCGAAATGGATGCGAAGACAGCCAGCGTCGTGGAAGGTGCGAAAGGTATGGGGGCAATGGAGCGGTCTCATGGTAAACGGGGTGTGGCGGGGCGGGTACAATCCGAGACCGAATCTGGTGAAATCGAATCCTCGCTTCATGTATTTGTCCACGCAGACGGCGGCGCGTAGAGCAGGTTTACGGGTAGGATTCAGCAAACCGAAGCGACGAAGGGTGAGTCGAGGGTACGATACGCAGAGGGTGTCTGCAGATATATAGTTGGTGACCAACGTCCCCCAGAAGTGTGTCAGCGGGAGCAGCGGAGAATTGCGAGTGGCTGCGATGATATCGACCTTGAGGCCTTTCGGCGTCGACATAGTGATGACTGAGGCTATGGCGCCATTGGAATATTCGTTATGGACGTTCGGGCTTCGATCCCGGCTGGCCATGGTCTTCTCGACGCGGAAGCCCTCATGCACTATGAGGTAGTCCACGACGTCGGCTGCCGTGGTCAACGGACAATAAATGTCGAGGTCCTTGGGCTGCCAATCTACCGGGGCATCGGGCCCGCGAAGAAGAAAGTGAAGTGCCGTTGAACCGGATATCACCGATCTAACATTCGGAGCAAAGAATTAGAAATTGGATGACGGGGAAGAGATCTTATGGATCACCTCGTGTCCCGCAAGAGTTTGCGGAAAGGCACTGCTTCGTCGACATATTGCTTGAGGACAGTATTCCAACTCTCCCGGAGATGGCGATCAACGACCTGACGAAGTCGCTTATTTGATGATCGTATGCGGCACAGAGTTTCCAATGTAGACACCTCGCAGATCATGAGGATGATCTCGTTTGGTACTTGCTTGGTAAAGGCGGGTATAGCAGAAGAAGCGGGTATAGCAGAGACAGTATTGTTCAAGAGGATCGAGGCGGACATGGCGGAGATAAGTGTGCTAAGGGAGTGGTACGGGACAGTCAACACATGGTCGCACCTCTTTTGTACGAGATGCGATTTGAATTTTGGCGATGCTTGCGATGGATGGATGGCCGTGCTGTGTTCAATCGCGTCACCGTCTGGCTGGAACGTCAGTGCTGAGATCGATATTCAGGTCATGTCAAGTGATAACGAACCATACGCTTATGATGGCGAGGGCAATTCAACGTAGAGCAGCGTGGGAGCGTCCGGCACAACGCTCAATATCGTCGAAAAATGATAGCGTGAAACGAGGGGGCAAACTGTTAGCCACTTTGGCGGTTGCTGAATTGGATCGTCGGTGTGGGTATCGGCTCGGACGGTAGATGCATAGCCTCCCGGCCGAGCATTGTGTTAGACGACGATGAACATCATACACACGAGATGGAAAAGACAGCTGTACTGAATACGCACATTGTCACTGATCATCTGTAGTCATCCCGTCATCGAGGATTGAACCTTACAATGACAAGGCACCGAGGCTATTCTATACCATGCGAGTTTAAGGCAATAGAATTTACTGTACGTGAAGGTGGGTGATGCACATCAGCAATGTCCGGAGGTGGAGTCGGAATACTATCCCTGGGGAAAGCTGGGAAGAGGATACGGGAAGGTCCTGTGTGGTATTAGGTAAGGCCCGCAGTTCGATTTGTGGGGGTCAGCGGGGTCTTACCTAGATAGGAGCTTCCCGGGTCCTCTGGGAAGGGGTCGTGGGGAAGCGGTGCTGAGATACAAGTGCGATCCGAATATTGTGCCATTTCCGTCAGCATCAGGATAGAACATATGTTGATAAGGGGGGGTCCTGCTAAGTATCTTGGCCCGTTGCATCGGTGGGGCATGACACGAAGTCACTCGCGACTTACAACTGGGTTGCACCACGAAATGGTATGCCCACTAGGTGAGATCTTTGGTGTGATGCTGTATGATCTTTACAGGCCAATTCTCTTTATGCAGTACTTCTCTTCGCGCACACCTCGACACGTGTCTCCAAGGCTGGGTCTGCTTAATTCCCATGAGCCGTGTCTAGTGCAGACATGCCCGTTGTTGGGATAGGATAGGATATGCTTATCAAAGTATATCGACCCTCACGGCCCCTAGCCGCCCTCACAATGCGATCGCTCGCTTATCGTCGACAGGAGCGCCAGGCGACATGGACGTGTATGCACCATTGCGCACAAATGCTGAACGAGGAAGACGGACTCGCAGCGAATGATCAGTCAGCTCTTCCGGGTCGACGCAGCCTTCGGTGAGATTCGCCTTCTCAGACGCGCCCTTCCAGCCGTCTGCAATGATCATCATTAGGCCATGGGTGCAGTGTCGTCGTTCATCATCCCGAGGCCCTCGATCGACGTGAGCGAGTACTTTAGAATAAGGTGCGCTTCGTGCTTTTAAGTGCAAACTTATTCCCTCCATTGTTAAAAGCCTCATAACTCGGTGGACGGACCCCGTGTCCCACTCAGTGACACGCGCATGTGGTGGGAAACAGTCACGGACGTCCCTAGGCCTATGCTACGTTGTGTACTTCCCCGGTTAGTTATCCACAATTCTCGTGTCTGGAGATTATTCAGCTGCTTCGTACAAGCGGGCCCCGCGAATGAAATGTGAAAATTTTTCGAAACCACACAAGCTGTCTAATAAGAGGTCACAAAATCAGCGCTTTTCCCTATCGTGTGCCTCGCGTCCACGGATCCCTCGAAAAAACATAACAATCTTCGAGTCTAGATAAGCTGCAAACCACTTTGCGATGAAGGGTCGGACATCGGGTTCGTCGAAGCTCTATATATCGTCGAGCATCCGTCTGGGCGTCGTCGTGATCAACTATCCTGTGTTCAGAGTTGCTGTGCCCGCAGTTGAAGTCGACAGCAATGCCCTCGGTGCCAGCCGCATCGAACCTGATCTTCAGGGCGCAGTTGAAGGACATTGTCATAGGAAGGAGCGATCGCATCGTTAGCACGAAAGATGGCGATAAGACGTCGGCAGGAGCACTGGCAGGCAGTGATATTGAGGTTTAAGGTCGGGATGGAAGTGATGGACGTATGCTTTACTGAGGGCGGGGAATGGTCCTGCGATGATGTGCAAAATTGACACAGAGAATGAGTATTGCATCGTGCTCGGAATGTTTTGGACAATGATTGGAGCATCCATACACGGAGGCGGCGCATACAGACTCGACAGACGCTCGTTAGCTCACGTCCCCGCATCAGCCATCGGGCTCTAGCAGAAGAGAGAACACGCCTGTCAATATAAGTACGTACAATGCCTAACTAAGTTATTCTCTTCGACTATCGGAGATAATCTAGTTGCCCACCCCACAACGTCGTCGTCGTAGAGTTGGCTGATTGCGCGTGAAGCGGTGGGTTGTGGACTTGGGATAGCGCTGTGCGTGGATGACAGGGAAGCAGCTAGGAGGGAGGGCTTTGGGCAGGAACGGGGGCATGACTCGGAATAGCGCTTGTCACCAGCGGTGGCCTTCACTCCGAAGACACCCTCTTCGATCGTAAGGAGGGACACATCGAATGTTCCTCCTCCGAGATCGAAGATGAGCACGTTACGCTCCCCAACAACCTTCTCGTCGAGGCCGTACGCGATGACAGCGGTAGTGGGCTCGTCGACGATACGGAGGACGTTGAGGTTGGAGATGGTGCCGGCGTCTTTGGTCGCCTGACGCTGAGAGTTGTCGAAGTAGGCAGGGACGGTAGAACAGCATTGTTGATGGTGTCGCCGAGGTGCGACTCAGCGATCTCCTTCATCATGACGAGAACCATAGACGAGATGTCTTCTGGCGACTGTGGCACATGTGAGCACGATGATTTGGAGATAGATAGATCGTGGAACTCATGAATTACTTGTCCTCTCCACGGTACTGAACACGAACGTAGGGCTTGAAGCCCTTGTTGAAGACTTTGAAGGGGAAGTGCTTGATATCAGCTTGCACCTCGCCATCATCGAACTTGCGTCCGATCAAACGCTTCGCGTCGAAAACGCCGAGATGTAGAGGTAAGCAAACCAGATCCATGAACGTAAAAGGAACGGTACGCACGTATTGTGAGGGTTCATCGCGACTTGGTTCTTTGCGGCATCGCCGATCAGACCTCCAAGGCTGGAAGAGGATACGTAGGAGGGCATCGTGTGGTTTCCCTGGTCGTTGGTGATGATCTCAACGCGATCGGTTCGTCAGACATGGCTGGTCGGATGCAAGGTAATCGAGAAGGACAGTGGATACTTACGAGTATGCGTGCTGCCGATGGCTTTTGGCAAGCGGTAGAAGGGAGGGGAAGACGACGAAAAGCAAAGAAAGAAGGCCTTAGTCGAGGCCGTACGCGCTGGAGGGCTCTTTGAAGACAAGAAGGTTTTGAGTGCGCGTTGTCAGTCACGAAAGCCGCGCCTATTGAACGCGAGACGGGCGCGCGCGATGGTTAACTGCGTCGCAAATCGGGAGACGGCGCTCGGCAGGAGCGGCCCGCATTATTACGGGATTGTGTTAGCAGGTTCAGAGCGCGGAGGCAGAAAGCGCACCAAGACGCGCCCCGTGCTGAGCCAACGGTGATGGAGCAGACGAAACAGAGAGATTCCCGTAGATTCGATAGACTATATGTACATACATCGCACAAAACACCTGGCATACTACACTTGAAGTCTGTCATAATCAAAACAGCAAAAGCGTACGCACCATCACCGACCCGCCGTCTACAAGACCGGCACTGCCCTCACCGGGAGGCCCTGCGGTATCATCCATGCCGGAACCCAGATGAGCTGGCCCTCCCAGCCTAGCAAGAGCGGCTCCAGCAAGATGTCAGTACGTCCAAAGTACTATATGCCTGACCACTTACCTCCATCACATCAGCCCCTTCTGCCCCTCCTGCCCCACCGGCCTCATCGCCATTCAGATGCGCCGCCCCGCCTTCGAGGCCTCCACCAACCAACGCACCGCCCCCCAAGACCTCTCCGACTCCGTC
>MU277191.1:902251-955743 GCA_022160305.1 Artomyces pyxidatus
ACGAACTTGCTATCTTACCAGAAGCTGCAGCTCTTCATCGACGAACGACATAATTCTGAAACGAGATGAAACAAAGAGTTCAAAATAAAAGAAGAGGATGATACGATGGAGAGGAAGGGATATGAGATGTTGAGAGGTAGTGGTAGGAGGCAAAGAGGGCAGGTCCAATACGACGCGACTTCAACGCGCCATTTATGGCGCGGTGAGGTTGCGCCCGCCTCTTCGGCTCACGTTCACCAGATATCCACGCACCCGCTCGTAAACAGTAGAGCAGGAAGAGTGCATGTCTACACGTTGGGCGCCAACGGCTTCACCGCGAAGCTCCCATATTTGGCTAAGTTGTGGATATTCTTGCGAGATATTCGGAATTCACATTCTGCTTGGAGACGTTCCCGCGATATTTGGGCCACGCCTGAGGCAAAACGCTCCCGAGGGTGTCAAGAATTTCGAGGGTGACTTGTAAGGCACGTCTTTTGGAAGCTGTCGCTGTTATGGGCGAACGCAAGGATATTCTTGTCTGCGGGGTGCACAGCCGTGCGGCCCCGCATCGCGTTTTGGACATCTCGGGCACCCAAGAAAAACACAGCGTGGCCTAGATAACGTCTGTGCGGTCCTAGGATGTCCGCCTGTCCAAGCACGTCACCGCGCGACTTTCGCGAAAAGTAGGGATAGGACCATGTTCAAGATAGAAACGGGGTGTCCGCCTATCACGAAGAAACACGCCTCGCACTTCACATCGGGCGCAGAATATGCATCAGATGTACTTTTCCATACCACAGACAATCCCGAGCGCTCGCGGTAGAAAATCTGTGAAAATCAGCACAAAATCAACCGAAAAAATTGTCCACCCACCTGAAGAGGTCACGCGCGTGGCGGACGCGTCAAAAAGAATACCTAGCGTACACATTAAGTCTGCTCATGCTCAGAACGACACGAAATTGAAGCACCGCCAAATGCGGACGCGCGACGGCCTCTGAGGCGTGGAAGGCCCTTTGCCGTGAGGCGCACAATTCCGCGCGGTCACGGGTACAAAGTTTGAGAATATGATCGAACAATGGACCAAAAGAGCTCCACACACCTGGAGAGGTACCGACGCTTGGTGGACTCGTCAGAGGTGTTCCCTAGTAAACAATATAAAGCGTGCTCATGCTCAGAGCGCCGCCAAGCTGTGCACTGCCAAATTCGGGCGCAGCGGCCTCGGGGGTGCGGGAGACCTTTTCCCGAGAGGTTCGGGCTGTGGACGCTGTGCACATCGAGCACGTCTACTGCGGGAAGAGTCGACACGCCGTACGATATGTGACGAGAGGATAGACGGATCCGTGTAATTGACGCTGCTCGGCGGCCGCCGGGATAGCGCCGCACTCGGAGCTGTGGGACGTGAGGTCCTTCCCGAGCTGCGCCTATCGACTTCCGTGTCGTCAGAAAAGCTCAACCCCGCGTGCCTGTGTGAGCAGAGTAATCATGCGCACCTGTATAATTAAAGTCTCGATTCAGGAAACACAGTGCGCATACAACCCTGTAGGAGCGGCGGACGGTAGGGTACAATTTTCAACGCGAGCTCTTCTTGACTCTGAACCACCCTATATGAATTGCTCGGAAGGAGCGATTGAGCAATCACTCACGTCTCGGATGTCTGCGATGCCCTCGCGGGCGGTCTGAATGATCTTCTCGAGTTTCGAGCCATCCAACGTCTGGAGCACCTTCATCTATGCGTAGGAGAAGAAGCCGACCTCAACCTTCTTATCGGCGGCTTCCTTCGGCGTGGATTTCGACGATTTCTGGTGTATTTGGAGGAGGGTTCGTATTCGGAAAGACGACTGGAAGATCGACTGCTTGAGGCAGACTCTACACTCTACAAGGTAGGCATTGTGATAGGACAGGAAAAGAGGCTCGACGACAACGCCACGTCAGATGAATGTCGCGAGTCGGCTGAAGTCACTCCTACTTGAACTCCTGCGAGGTGGTAGAGAGTTCATCAATGAGAAGCGTCTCGAGACACAGAGAGAGCTGGCGTGGAGCGTTGGTGAAGCGTTGATGAAGCGTTTAGCGCACCAAAGTGTGTCGAGTCGACCAGGCTCTGCGGCTGAGCGTGGAGTCCGTGACGGGCCCATGAGAGGCTCGTCGAACTCCGTCGGAGATTCCCGCAATGTTTTCCCTCACGGCAGGCTCTTTAGCTGAGGGCAAGTCCCTCGCACGCTGTGAATGGCTGCAACTGCCACTAAATACTTCGATCCGGGCCCCATGACTACTTCGAAAAATAATTTCATGCTAATCCCAGGATCGTTTGCCAAATCGTCCGGACGCAGTCGCTTGTCTAGACACGCCGCTGCGAGATGGCCCCGTAGCTCTGACAGAAATTCTCCGCGATCTTTGATGCCATTCAGTTGTCTGCGCTTTGCATCTGGTAGCACTATAGGGTGGATATGTCTTCTGAGGGAAAGATTAATTTCGTCGCGAAGATAGGATATCGCGTACAGACTCACAAATGATCGATGACACCTTGTCCACGTTTGAGCATCTTCAAACAGTTGGCACCGCCAGGCTGGTTATCACGATCAGCTACAGGACATCGAACTGCTTGTTCCTTGTCATTCTTGGGAATGATACCGCCCCTCTTGCCCGCCTTGATCATCCGGCTCTTTGTCTTCTTTGCAGTACGGCGTGCTGCTAGTCGGTGAATATGTATAATGGAGGACCGAGGATCAGAAGAACATAAGTACAGATAGCTCCATCCGAAGGGCTGAGCGCCGAGAGCTAAATGTTCGGCCCGAGTTCTACCATGAAAAGGCCTTTAGTTTTACAACCATTCAGATACGAATACCCGAAGGCAGCGCGTGTTCAAGTAAGTATCCTACGCTGCCTCGGGGAGAATGGGAGATGCACTGGTCAATTTCTAGTCCGCCCATTAATGCTAGAGGCAGGAGTACGTGCAAGTCTTTCCTGTCGGCATGCTGTCGTTCGGACCAATGTGGACATGATCAGCAGTATGTCAAGAAGTGGAATGCACGAAATTCTGTTGACATGGAAGATCGTGTCCCAATTGACAAAGCGGTGAGAGACGAAGTGAGGAAAGGGATCATGGAGAACAGTCACGAGCGAACAGCATATACGAGTGTACCGGTAATACACTACATTTAAATAGCAGTCCGTGTAGAAATCGAGTGAGTACGAAAAAAAAGGAAAAGATACTGGTGGGGCAGCGCGGTTAGGCGTTGCTAGCGTCGTGGCTAGATGCTGCCGCATCTACCAAACTGCTGGTGCTGGTGCTGTCGGCATTCTCGTTGCCAGCGCCGGGGCCGGTGGTCTCTCCTGCCCCACCCGCACCGGTGGTCTCTCCTCCCCCACCCGCTCCCGTGCTCTCTCCTTCTCCACCGCCGCCGCTCGCCCCTTCATCGCCACCGCTGCTCAGGAGAATGATGCCCCGAAGGTCAAAAGAGATGCGCCAGACATTTTTAAGCGATGGTTGCTCTTTGTAATTGCTGGAAGCATGGAACTTCCCGACTGCGACTTCCTGGATGACAGTATCGCCGACCCGGAGAAATTCTGCACCCAGCCGCGGCATCTCGCTTTTGTTGAACGAAAATGTTTTGCGGCCATCGAACACGTTCGGGTATGGTACACCCTAGCGGATTATCAGACGCGAAGGCAGAAGGCGGAACACTTTACGCACGACAGTCCCTGTTTTGCCCCTTTCACGCGTAGTACTAAATGCAGATGAATGTATGTCTTGCAAAACGGTGCTTTCCACAGCTGACTTGTGTGTGAGTATTCGCGCCGCGGATAGATAACGTTAGAATAACCGACCGGTAGGAGGCTCCGTGTACTTCCGCAAAATGGAAGTCATCGCTGATAGGGCTTCATCCTGGAATGGAACCACGCGGATCGCAACTCTCTTCTGTGGAGCTCCATTCCCGTCGAAAAACCAAAGGTATCTGAGAGTTCCTATTATCTGGATAGTCACTGGAGCTGCCTGTCCGGGAACCGACATGTGTTTGTTACGCCACATGAGATTGTCGGGAACGTTGGTAGGCACATAGGTGCTGTTTGCTGCATCCGAACGGGAAAGTATGTCAGGTAAAATACTGAGATTGGAATAGCGTCAAATAGATAGAAGTTATATATTGGACGGACGGAACTCACGCAATCAATTTGTCGTTCCAGCCATACAGAGGAGCCCTGGCACGAACTTCCCCAGCGATTTCTTGCAAAGATGGGGACATACTGGTTTCTGCGCTGGCCCCCGGGGGGGTGGTTCCGTCCGATCCCTCGGAAGGCTTTGCCACAGATGATGCGTCGGTCGCGTCGGCCGTGCCGTTGGAGGAGGCACTTCTGCAAGCAATGTTAAACGAGTATTGACTGATCGCCAACGGAAATATCACCTATCTTGGGGCGAATCGGCGTCTGCTTGGGCGCCTTTTTCCGCCGAAGCGACAGCTGGGTTAGCAGAGTCACTAGAGAACGTGTGGCTGTCAGGAACCGTTTGTGAACTATCATGGAAGTCGCACTCACGTCAAATCTTCATTCTTGTTCGTGTTATTGACCGACTCGGGATTCTGTGCTGCCTGGGTATTCGGAGCAGCTATGGGAGCGGCTTGGCGCGACTTGTCGACGGCGCTCGGTGGGGTGGTGCTGTAAAAATTAAAGTCATCAACTTGGTATCATACGGAGATCGTGAAGTGGTCACACTCGACAGTGTCCTCATGCAGCTCCTTCCTGGCCTGGAGAGATTCCTTCGTGGAGTCGTCATTTCTGGGCGGCGTCCATGTGAATTGAGACCTAGGAAAAGTGCCGAAGACAAACCTTTCTGTCCCCTTATTGCCAGTAATAGTGGCAAGAGAAGTTCTACGGGAAAGACGTGAGAGGAATTGGAAGGAGAGAAGATACGTGCACATACCTGGTACGTTTTCCCTCTGAACCGGTCTTAGCGTCGGGAGCGTTGCGTTTCGGGGGCATTGGGGAGATGTGTTGTGATCGACCAAGCAACTTCGATCGCGCTATTTGTATCATCTATCCCGGGCCTTCTCCACCGGGCGCAGACAGGGAAGATGGATTGTATCGATATCGAGAGACGGGTACATTGTATAGAATATAGAATTGAGATAGCGTCAACATCCGTGGTCCTGTATAGAGTCGACAGGCTCCAACGTATAAAATTGAGCGACATGCGAGATTGATAGATTGTGAGACAATGGAATTTCAACGAACAAAGCTAGTATGGCGGAGCCACTTGCAGGTGACAATTTAAGTGGTATTGTGTAATGTGCCGTGAAGAGGGTCTTGTCTGGCGCGCGTACGAATGATCGAAAGGTACTGGCAGTTGAGGAGAATGACGGTTATATTTGGGCAGGAAACGAATAGGGTGGTGTTCGCCGGTTGATCACGAGCTGGTTGCTCTATGTGGTAATCGCCCGGTGTCAGTGGACGTCGGACGACTTCTGGAGACCAGAGCACGCGTATGTGATGCTTACAACACGACGTTTAGTACATGCCTTCTCATCTTATTGCCTCCCATTGCGCTTGAGAGAAATGCTGCGGAATCGACCTCTTTCTCCAACGTAGGGCGGTATCTGGATATGGTCAGACGAATGTTGATCTGTTTGTACGAGAACGTGCCAATCAAAGGCTTGATATACGGCACGCCATACCTCGCGTCTTCAGGTGCCCTTCGACGGCCGGCATACGGCGAACAGCATAGCCGTGATTGATGGTCCAAGACAATGTTATCTAGATACGTGATGAGACGGAGTGAATGGGCGTAGTAGGTGTGTCGGTCAGACCGCCGCCGCCGCCGAGTATAGCGTCTTCCCCAGGGCGGTGGGAACAAGAGATTGAGTAGATATTGATAGAGATATAGGCACGTAAATTGCTCACTTTAATTCTGAACAACATAGACAGCTTTCGGCAAGGGGGTAAACCCAGATCATGTTCCTCTCATCGGAGGCGCGAATTATGGGAAGGATGGATGAGATGTTTCTGCATTGCGAGCGAGTCGAGTCTAAGATCTGGTCAACAGGCGGTGGGTACAACTAGTAGTATGTACCCACAGATATTCATGCCGAATCCTTCGCCAAACAATAACTCCGCGTTGGTTCGAACTCGCGCAGCGCTATCCGGCGTGGCCAGTGCACCATTGTTCAGCGTTGATCGACGCATGGTCGTCGTAGGGCCATCGTGGCACGTATCATAAACGAATTAAAGTGTTCGGTCGACGTAGCGGGTCCTGGTGGCGAAGATGGACATGATACAGAAGAGATAAACCGTCTACTAGTAAATCCGTAGGAACGCGGGAGCAATTGCTTGACCCGTCGACGTCACGTGTTTCCCGGTCGCCCTTT
The DNA here is from genome assembly GCA_022160305.1 of Artomyces pyxidatus. NCBI lineage: Eukaryota > Fungi > Basidiomycota > Agaricomycetes > Russulales > Auriscalpiaceae > Artomyces > Artomyces pyxidatus. The sequence goes on from MU277191.1 coordinate 908,587, forward strand.
AGAGGCATTGGCGCGTCGCAGACAAATTGCTCTAAGCTTCTATCGTCAACTAATTGTGCCTGCAACTTGATATGGCGTCCGTCGTGAAGCAGTATAGTTTCAATCACCTAAGAAAGGCGAGTCAACGGTATTCAGTAGCAGGGAAGCGCTGGTTGGCGGTCGGGCTTCTCACTATAAAGTTTCCCGTGGCAGAACTTGATCTACGCCGGGGCATTCGTGGTGTCCAGGATGAGAGTTCACACTGGACAACAGCGAATGGAGATGTCGGGAAGAGAATTGTCCGATTGTGTATGCTACACGCCAACTATACTGCCGCAATCAATTCAACAGACTTATGTTTCAAGGCGCACTATGCCTCGGGGTACAGTGTCTGGCCTCCTCTCACCCTTGTGGCATCGTCTCCCGCCCGAGCAGCCTTATCCTGCCTCATAAGCTCGTATCTCATCTTGATCTACCGACCGGGCCTCACATTCTGGCTATCCCGAGTTCACTGTTAACGGTCCTGACGGGGTTGAGCGCGGCGATACCGTTGGAAGGTTAAGCATACCTCTTGACGACAATCCAGATAAATTCGTGGTCTTTAGCACGGACATTGATCAGTTTACGACCGTGTGCTGCCCTCCGGAAAGCGAGGAATTCGCCATGCCAAGCAATGCCGGGTATTTCTCGAGATATTGCACGGGATGGCCGGTACTGCCGACGATCACGAGTGAAATACACGAGGAATCTCATGCGACGACCGTCCTTCGTCACGACAGCTTGACGTGTGGTAAACACTTGAACTGGTTTTTTGAACCAATGCTCGATGCGGGGGAAGCTGATGCCATTGTCGATACTCTGGTGAGTGATGGGGATGGAAGAGCAGCGGGAAAGACCGTTTTGTCGAACACCGAAGGCCCGGATAGTGCAATCCTGATTGGTATTAGTTGGGAGATACATATCCGAGTAATTGAACGACACACCTTTGAAAGTACCATGGAAGCTGGTCGCAGCTTGGAGGGAGAAATGAGGTGAAGTTTCACTTCTGCGCACTGTCTTGGAGGAGAACTGAAGGTATATTGGCGATTGTGAAACGCGGTTTATGGCTTGATGTTGGAAAGGGCGCGATCATGTGCTTCGAATCATTTCCCGTAGAGTGCATAGCATCTAGTGAACTTGCCTGATAAGTGGGATCGTACGAGCTGACACAAACGTGGACCTACCAAGTCAAGTCCGCGAAGACGGAAGGTCTGAAATAATTACCGGACCGAGAGATGAAACCATTTCTAAGTTTTAGGAATAAACACTGATAAGCAAATGAGTTTGGCATGATGGGTATGTGTCTGTTTTGGTGTTCCTTCGGCTTGGTATGGCGTCCGTTGACCTCCTTTGGGAAATGCAATGGTATCCCTGCGTTCCAGTGCTAGGGTCTGTGAGAGGAAGCTATGCGTTCTTGGTGGGGCCAGCAAGGATCTCCGAGGGATGAGACAAGGGCGCAGCAGGGGTAATCTGCCAGTCAACCTGTTAGTGACAGTGTCTCATAAGCTATAATACAAACACGGCGCTGCCGGCCGTAGAATATGAAAGGTACGTAGAAACTTCTCGCGATTGGGATCGACAAAAGCGCTGGGGGCAGATAAAGCGTGGCGCCGGCCACCGTAGCGTACGTCGGCGTATCGGCCGGTGTCGCCGCCGGCAGGATTTCTCTGGACGTCAGTTTTGAAAAGAAGGATATTCATGCCTCGTCATTGTTCGGGACCGATCTGAATGTAACAGGTTACGTGTCGGCCATTTCCTTTCGATAGACGCTGGTCATAGCCCGGAGAAGAGAGGAAACAGTAATGCAATGGTCGTCACACACCGAGCGAGAGACATGTATGGAGCACCGCGAATATATTTTGTCGAGCAGAAGAGCCCGTCGGTGGTTGATATGGTGTAGCCTTGAGACCATTCAAGGAAGAGGAATGATGAGAGGTGGCGTGGGACAATCAAGGTACGTATGATTCTGGGGTGAGAATAGAAGACAAGAAAGGGGTTCATGCACATAGAGCGCCGGCTTTCGTTGTTGGCACGCCGGCGAGATGTATTCCTCCGGTCGACAAGGACGGTGGCTGGTGACGACGGCCATACAGGGCCTACTACTGTCGGTCGGTACGTGGACGATGACAAGTGGTGAGATATAAATACTACGAGACTTGGAAAGATGGTTAGACGTATCTCCAGACAATGTCCTTCATAACAGGTATGTGATCGTCTTTTGAGGTGTGCGAGAGCAAGCGAGCTGACTTTCATTAGCTGGAGACGGGAGAATCCTCGTTCGTGAGCGATGGCCGGGGAAGGTCGCGAAAGCGAACGACTTACCTGCTAGTTTCGCATACGACATGGTGTGGCAGCGGTGCCCGAACACCGTCGAAGGCCTACTCAAGTGGGGGTATTTTACTCACAACCCAGACCAAGAGGAAAGACTGAAAAGACAATTCGTGTTTGCGCACAAACTGTCTGGGAGCGACGAAATTTTTCCTGGACGGTTGGTGGAAGAGGTACGGCTGCGGATTCAAGGATTCGTCGAGCACGCGCAGTTGAATCCGACGGGAAACTGGAACGGGTAAGGACATATGAATATCTTCGATTACGCTGACTCACGTGCTCACGATGCTCGTTCCTGTCCTGGTCAGTACAAGGGAAGGCGCAAGTCTGGCCGAAAGGAAGCTCATACTCGGCGGCGGAAAATTCCCAAAGATTTTCCGCGATCAGGTGGTAGCCTTAGCCAACGTAGGGGAGTTAGGCAGGATGTCGCTGTGTCCACGAGAGAACGACGCTTTTTCTCAATGCATGACGAAGGACGACAAGATCATCTGTCGCTGGCCTGCCTCAAAGGATGTGAGTTGACAGGACGGTACCAAGGGTAGACACCGCGAACTTACTCGTGTTCACATCCAGGATATCGAGTCCATGCTAGAGGATTCTACGGATGGGAACAGCACCGCCAGCAGCACCGCCAGTTCGACGGATACAGCCGAGAATTTCGGTCAATGGGGACTGAGGTATAGGCTTCGGGCGTATGAAGGCGAGCCGTTGGTGACGACATGGCATGCAATCCGCGCGGAAGATTTCGTCGAGGTGGAAGCGGTCGTTCGTGTGTCCACTGGGGAGAACAACCCGACCGGCTTCCCACGCGTGTCTTTCACTCTTCATCCAGTGTGCATCACCCGGCTGTGCAGAGGGAGAGAAGTAGCGATGGTGCGTATATATATTTACGGCGGCGAACAGGATTGAACTGGCTTTCAGAGAATGAGGCGACCCGGAGAGGGAAGGAAGTGACGAATGCAAGGAGTAGCAGATGTGTAGCGGACTCGACGGACTGTTCACTGGTCAATATCGTACAGTCAGCCAAATTCGAGGTGTCTTAGACTTGTTGCTAAATAGTAGTCGTGGCCTATTTGCAACTGGGTGAATGTGAAGTGACTTGTGAGTGCGCTCGCCTGCCGCCAAGGCTATACATGGTAGGGAAGAGATCGCAATTGACTTTTACAGGGTCGTAGATTGCTTGATCTTGAATCAAACATGTATCAGGAGAGGCTCCCCTTCGGTTTAGATAATGGCATGAAATAGTGAAGTTCGATGCTCCTACCGAAGGGCTAGTGACATCGATATCGAGCGACCAGATGGCAAGGAGGTGTGTGAAACCTGCCAGCGAGACTGGTGTAGCGCTTGTGCATCTGCAGCGTGTGAGCATAGCGGGCCGGCGCAACCGGCTGAGGTGTTGCAGAAGCTTCACGGAAATAATCTCGTCTCCCCCTGCCTCTCTTCCTACTTGATCCTCCGCGCAATCAAAATGGACATGCATTCCTTCAAATACGGAGAAAGAGGACGAACTCAAGAGGAGATACATTCGACGTAGACAGCTCTTTCGCAGGCGGGCCATAAATCATAGGGCGCGGCGTCGTACATCGGATGAGAAGCTATAAGGCTGCAAATATGTATATGATGGGTGGATATTGCTTGGTGTGTACTTTATCATCGTGCTGAGAATCACGCTTACCGTGTATTTGAACATGCAGTAACTCCTATTTCATCCGAGCTAGAGCAATGCGGCTAACTGACTCTTCGAGCGAGATTCCTGGTGGAAGTCTGGAGGCAAGAAATTCGAAAACCTGCGCGTATAATTAGCGACGGGTGCACAAGTCAACACAAGTTCCAGCAAACGGCAGGAGCGCGTACGTCGTGCGCATATCATGCAATGTCGTTCGGCGCTATTGACACTAGTGTCAGGAAATATGGTGCCCTGATGACAAGGGCAAGCTCCATTCCGTACCGCGCTCGGGTACGTCGCCCACTAGGCTTCCTACCCCGATAAAATCACTCCTTGGTCCTCAGAAGATGGAAAGCGCGTGAGCCCAGCCTTACGAATTGGAGGAGACAGGTCTATCGTGTCAGTTCGGATGTACGAATTCTTGGTCAACTGTGCTTACAATGGACGATAATTCTGACACGGCGCTGGTATCGCGATGCGAGATTGCTGCCAACCCAGACATGGAGGGAGTCTATGAACGAGTCGATAGACATAAATCGGCAAAGTTGCGGTAATGAGCCGACGGCGGTGACTAGATCGGTGCGTGCATACTCATTGCCATCGAAGCTGTGATCGATCAAGTCAGCGGTTTCTAAGGGGTTGCAAATAGGACGTACGCGACGATGGAGAGAGGCGGGAGCAACACAGGTCTGTACAACCCCGTGTTACCCGTGAATCATGTCGATGTATCCTGACGAAGGATTAGAAGGCCAGGGTTCACCTGTTCACGCGTCGAGACCATGAGCCGTGCGGGAGGTCGTCAGCTCTCGCGACAATATCCGTCCGCCCCCGGCGATCGTTCTTCCGTCGGTTCATCCGACAAATATTGGTGAACACGGTCGGCGATGGCGGCCGAGCTACATCGCATATCGAGAGAAAATTTAAATCAAGGTTATCCAGGTTGGTCGAGGAAATCGGTAAGTGATTGATTCCGTATGTTCTTGCTATATCCTCTGGAACCAGACGAGGGTGGAAGTCAGCTATATACATGGAAGGACAGGAGAGGCCAGCACCTTGGGGCCCTGGGGATGGCACCTGGGGGCCTGGTAATGCGAGTTACCCCGACCCAAAGCAGCCACATGCGGGAGAGAGCGACGGCCGTGAATTTGCGGGGCTTTTGGGCTGGCGGCATTAAATGTCGGGAAAAGCGCGTGGTAGGAAATACATGGAATGACTGAACACAATTACAGGCGGCTCGTGGAGCCACAGTACGGCTGCACTGGTCATGGATACATCGCCTGTGATCTGCTTGTTGACACAGAAGAAGTGATGAGGATATGACGATACAGTGACCCACTCTGCAGATATCTAGCCCGGCCCCACATCAACGGTCATATCCCGTGAACTTGAGGGATGGTATCAGCGAGAGGAATGAGGTGAGACGTCCAGATCAGTCAAGGAGGGAGGGGCGTCCGCATATTCATGCCATTTCTTACGATATGTTCGTATTCTAGCGCCACGTGTCCTCGTCGCGAATTCGCCCAACAAGTCCCAATTAAGTGCTGCCGCTTCTTCATCATTGAACCCTTTCAGGTATCCTTCGTGGTATGGTCCATTCTACCGTGCTTGCTACAGGAACAACCCATCCCGTTCGTCCACTCTCGACAAAGCATGTCCACAGTGGACGTTCGTTTGCCTCGACCTCAATTATCTATGCAAAGAAGACATTATTGGAAAGCGAGACCGGAATACAGGCTATGTACCCCACGTGGGGCTTACTCGACTCCCCCATCTCGAATTCACCGCTTGAGCGTACGATATATCACGCGCGGAAAATCCAAACGCCCGACACCCTCAGCTTCTGCGGCGAAACTGGCCTTGGAGAGAGTTCGGTGTCGACACTTATGGGAGAGCGGCCAATCCATGCGGAACAGGTGGTGCGTGCACAAGATACTTCACATGTTTCTTGTCTGAGTAAGACTAGGGCGAATTTACGCTTGCGGGCATCGTGATGCCAGACTGTAATATGCCTAGTCAGGAAACTGGATACGAACCTCAGGCAGGTGAGCGTCGGCAATGTGTACGTTGCGAATCTGCCTATGTTGACGTTCTGCTTACGAGGGCTCAACGGCGAAGACGGTGGATGTGATCTCGTCGTGGAGACAGAGAGGCCAATCCGCTTATCAAATGATGTTGACCTCGGTGCCCAACGAAGAGAACAACAGGAACATTCCTGGACGCCCGTCACAGAAAACATCGGCGCATCGTGTGACTCGAAAGTAGTATGCAGCAAGAGTCCGGATGGGCCGTGGGGGAGGGGGGGGCGAGAGTATTCCACTAGGGCGTCGCTGGTCAAGTGCAGCATGTCACGAGATTTCTTACGGTTCGAAGACCCGGGCGAGGTATGTCGTTAGCTCGGGCGGACGGTACAACTAACGAAGCCGTTCGCAGGTTGAAGATGGCATCACGTCGTTCAGAGCCGAGGGGTCGAACTCTAGGGGAAATCGCTTGCGGACGCCCCACGCGATGAATTCATTTTCCCTTGAAGCATGCGCTGCGCTCTCGTCGGTGTCAGCAGATGTGTCTGCTGAATGCAGTTCAACGACGACATTATCCGGCCTGAACACGACGGAGGCCAGGGATATGTCTATTTTCGGATTCGTAGACCCGGTGACGGGCAATGACAAGTCGAACGCGACTTGTCTTCCTGTTCAGGCGTTCCTGTCTAAATCTACCCGCGTCGAGTATGGGAAGCGCAGGAGGACAGCTGTGGCGTGCGACGGGTGCAATGCACGGAAGGTGAGATGCACGCCCGCAAACGACCCTCTCATCAATATCTGTCGAAAATGCCTCGCTAGTGGGACCGACTGCACATTTCCGACTGAGTCCTTCCGCGGGAAGTTGCATGCAAAGGACAATGGGATGGTTACGGAGCTATATCGGGCGAGGGCGAAATGCAAGTCTTTTTATAAGGGCAAGGTGGTGTGCAGTGATCCACAGAGAGCGGAGGCGAAAAGGCTGGAGAAGAGGATGAGGATGGAACATGCAGGAGCGGACGGAATACAGTTTCGGATGCACGAGTATATTGGTGACACAGGGGGCTGGCGCGTGTTTTGAATTTTGACTGTTGTCGCGCAAAGTGCAGCTATTATTGATTTCTGGGGAAATGAGGCGAAGTATGCAAACGGCCTAATGCAGTTGGTACCAAGTATCCCTTTGCAGGAACTCGTGACATTGTATAACGTGCGTCACAAGGGATATAATAAGTTACATTCCCCGCGGTACGATCAAGCAAAACGTGAGGGCGACTGGACTCCTTCACTTGCATAAAGACCTCTGAGTAGGTCTCGCCTAGCGACCACCTGCTCATTTATTGCATCCGTGAGCCTGTGGAGTAATTCCACAGCGTTGACGCCACCAGTTGGGTTGAAACTGCCATCAGCTAGCCTCGTCGGCGTTGCCCAGCCTGCAAGGGAGCGAGAGGTGATGGTCGATGGAAGTAGGTCATCGTTATAGACGGCGAGATTGGGTCGTTCTGGAATAGACGGTGTGGGCTGTTACGGGGAATGTGAGTATAAAGAATATAATACGGCGTTGCACGGACATAGAAATATACCGTCAAGCGTTGACCCCGACGTCTATTGTACCGGATTATGACACAGTAGCGACGCCCGCTGTGTGTGAAGTGACCTTGTAAGAGATTTTAGCGGGGACAGCTGATTGTGCAGACGGTCTAACAATCAAGCATACCTACGTGTCGAGTTGTTCTGTTCATGGCTGCGAGATGGGGCTCAGGCGTTGAAAGGATGGGCCCGGGGCGAATAAAGAAATGGTTGGACGACATGGTAGATCTGGAGCATCTTAAACGTGGTAGGACATGGTTAACGCAATGGCGAGTGTACGAAATCACCGGCCGGCGTGACGTCCGGCCGTCATAGTGGTCTGGAAAGGCCGCCATGGAGAGACAGATTGAGTAGCATACTGGCAAAAGAACATCTGCGTTTGGCATGGACAGCCAGCCGCGTCGGATCCGTGGCATTGCACCGCCTCCTGCCTTGAGAACTGTCGTAAAGTTGTACGCGCCTTGATACGAATATCAAGATTGCGAATTGAGGCCGAAGTTCAGTGACCTGGCCTTCGACCATGGTGGCTCATGGAGCCGGACGTCTGCGCGGCTGACGCCGGCCCTGCCGGCCGAAGAGCACAGCAACTGCGCTTGACGTGGACGTGATGCGCTGACTGTGGGGCGTCCGCCGGTATTCAGTTGTCCGAACTGACGAAGACGTGATTGTAGTGAATGGAATGGCTGCGTCCTGTCCGTCGGGCATGCGCTCGGCCAACACAATTGTCGCATGAGATTGATATCCGTTGGTTGTGATCGAAAGTGCTGTGTGATCCGTTTCAGCATCGCCGATGGTTATCAACTTGACTCAGTAGTACCGTGATCAGGGATTAAGCTCGCAATGGTTGAAAGCATGAAAGCATATTGGACTCCGGCAGTAGCAGTGGGTACAAGGCTCGATCCGTGCTTCAACTGAGGAGGGCAGGCACGTCAGAACATGTCGGCCAACATCTATAGAGAATTCAGAAGCGTCGAACCCTTCAGTGGCTAGGGGTACAAGTACGGGCAAGCCAACGTAACTGAGTATAGCGACGGCGCGAACGTTGAGCACTGTATTGCCAATCTTAAGTCCGTCTGACAAAATCGATCACTCGGATGTGCACCGGTGATGGTGGCTGTCAGCAGGCAGGAATATCTGTTGATCTGGCGGGCAAGAAGGAGTTCGACCCTGGCATCCTCGACACAATGCCAGAGCCACAATTGTGAGACTTCATCGAGAAATTGGAGCGTAGGCACCCTTCCCTGTCGGCGCGCCTTAGAATTGACGTAAGTGATTGATACATCCGGGAGCATCATGAAATGCGGCTCGCACCCTCAACGTAGAAAACCCATATGATAGTTCCAGGGATGGGGTGGTATATGGATTGAATACCACTGCGGACTGGAATGGATATAAGGACGAACGCTGTGTGACAGGAACGTGTCAGTCTCGAAACATGTCCTTCGTCCAAGGTATGGACATCCCCTGTTTTATGCGGAGCAGAGGTAATTGACGTTAAAGATTGTAGCAGTAGAAGGTGGACTGGTCCGCGAGCGATGGCCCGGGACAGTTGCTACGAACAGTAGTGAACCACCTCCCCATGACGTAGCTTCGGCGCGGTCGTGTCCCAATACGATCACTAGGTTAAGACGATGGGCATCTTTCACTCACAATCCAGACACAGAGGAATTAGCTGACAGGCCATTTGTGTTCATATACACACCGCTCCTGGGCGACATCTACATGAATCGTTGCTTTCCCGAGGAAGTACGGCTACGTATTCAAGGATTCGTGCATAGCGCATTTCTGAGTCCGATAGGCAACTGGAATGGGTAAAGTTCATCTGTTGTTGGTGATAACAAGCGGACGACTGACATGCTTTATGCAGTGATGTGAAAACCCAGTCGACGGCGGAAAGAATTATCATATTGGAATCTGGGCATTTCCGGGATATCTTCCTGGATCAGGTGATGGCTGTTGCGTCCATCGGGGAGCTTGGAAGAGAGTCGCTATGCCCACGAGCAGGCGAAGCTTGCTACCAGTCGATGATCCTGGATGAGAAGATAATATTCCGCCGACCGGCGTCCTCCAAGGTATGTAAGCATCACGCTTAATGGATACGTCGGATATTAAATCCGGTACATACCCACAGAAGATCGCGTCCGCGCTCGACGATGCGGCAACGGGAAGCGAAGACGAAGAAGACGATGTGGACGGCACTGCGGTTCAGACGAACTTGAGATTCTTCGTGCGGAAAGTGAACGGTCCGCTTATGCTGGCAACTTGGCACACGATCCACGTCAATGACTTCGTAGAAGTGGAAGCTGTCGTCGGAGCGGATATTAGGCGAACGGACACGGGCCTGTCCCGAGTGCAATTCTCGCTCCACCCTCGGAGTGTTATACGATTATGCAGGTGGAAAGACGTGCCACTGGTGAGTTCGCGATTTTGACGAGGGCAATCGCATCTGATGAAAACTTCCTATAGAGAATGCCATTTTGACGCGGATCGGATTAGGCTTTATTACGAGAGAACACGCTGATGGAACATACTGTAATGTCTAGCAAATATAGTGGATGCACCACCCGAATGGCTAGGATGTCGTGTATGAAGCGGAGGAGGAGGAGGAGGAGGAGGAAGAGGAGGAGGAGGAAGAGTAGCATAGGGATGTCCAGATTGGGGAATGGGCGCAGAGCTGGCGTCAACTTCAGCGCTTCATCGCTCCTTCATTTTGAGTAGAGTGATCCAGGTTCCTACCCACCCCCGCTGGGAGGTCAAGCTGCGATACGTCGGCATGGTGGTTTAAAGAGACCTGAGAGAGACCGAGGACGGATGATCGACATGACCGAAATGGATCTGTACTGTACCTCGTCCCCATAACTCCTCAAGGTCTCAAGCTTGACCTCACCTCCCACGGTCAGTACTTGCGTGTGAAAAGTAGATAAGAGTTGCGGTCTTTGAAAAATAGTGGCTGAATGATGGCGGGCTGGCGCGAGGTGGCAACGAGGTGGCGGACAGATATTCCCGCCCTCTCATCATCCTTCACCCTCGTAAATCGAAAACTGACCTCACAGCGGTGGTGGGTAGGACCCTGAGAGTGATCCAACTTGATCACGCTGAGACTGGCAAAGTTTGCGCGGTGGCGTGAACGCGGCAACGCCCGAGTGCGGCCAACGCGTCTGAAGAGTCGAGAGCACTTAAGCTTGCCGCGCGGAGGCTCAATGTACATTCTTTGAGCCCTGTTCCATGCATTTGCATTGTAGGTGCACTCGATGGCGAAGATATGCATAGATACAATTTTTCGGACTACTGCTAAGGAATCTCGTGGCACGCACACACCAATTGTCAAGCTACCCATCCTCATTGTCTTGGACGCATGCGCGTGCTCCGCGTCTGTAATCTCCTCTCATACGATCCCGAGCCCTCATATCGAGTCCAGCAGCGTGGCCCGGCAGAACTAGGGCACGGAGGTCGCAGTCGAATCACAGGCCTTGCTACGGCCATGCGAATACATGGCAAGCACTTCACTGCAACACCGGCAACTTGAGCTCTAGCGCAGAACAATGGAGCAGTAGGGCCGTGTGCACGGCAGAGCCCGCTACCAACATCCGCAAATGGAGAGCAGTCCGCGGAATATTCATGCTACTGCGGACGGTAGTCCGGCTTGATGTAGGGGAATCAAAGCTGTTTCGCATTATCATCAACCTTCATATTGTTCAAGTGGCTTCATAAGTATTCTCGCCTATGGTGACATACACTCTTTACTGCAGAGGGCGATATACCGAGGACATGGGATACAAAAACCAAGTCGTCGATGGGGTAGGATGGAGCACATACAATCCGAAAAGCTACTTCGATCGCGCCTTGCTGCGTAGCGAAAGGAAAGGCAACAGCAGCACACCTTATATCGTCGAGGACGGCAGGCCATGTACTTCGAGCAACGGCGTCAACACTTCGTCCGCGCAAAAAACGAACTCTGGTGGGTCGCCACGATACGGAATAAAGGTGATACCTGCAGCAAAAATTCCGCTCAGTGCACCGTGGCGTGCACGGAGCGGCGTTTTTAAATTCGATGGTAAACCATCGACGTGATGTGACAAGCTGCTTCGAACATGAAGCAGCGAGCCCGCATGGGCAGGCATGGTGGAAATGACTGCTGTCTCTCTCTTCAGTCAATACGGAATGCATGAATGGAAGGATAATAGGCGAACCTGTACCCAAATTCGCGACAAATATCCCCGCGTTCGAGACAGACAGTGTTCCATCGATGATCGAGGTACGTGCCTCCCTGGCCCAGTCCATACCAAGAACGACATCAGGACGACAGATTTCTCAAACCACGAATGAGAGTGATACGGCATTGCCTGCGTCGTGCGAAGTAATCGTGCCGTGGTACAGGTGATCGGAGTGGTCGGTCTGAGACGTTCGAGAGAGGAACGCGGACAATACGCGCGAGTGGGGAAGGGTCGAGTCGGAACAGGACTCGGATGTGTCTATCATTGAGCGTCGCAGACATGGCAAAGAAGTCAGCAGAGCGAAGGATGTACGGACGAGTTGCAGACGAGGGGGCGACTGGGTGCGGTGACATTGGACTCAGGAGAGCTCTGAGGATACGATTGTCAATTCGACAGACGAAAAATGTCTCACGGGAGCGTCCGAAGATTCAGAGTCAGTGCACAGCATCCTCAGATCTTGCATCGGCCAGCCAATTCCTTGCAAATAGCGTGCTACAAGACCCGCTACCTAAAGGTAGCGGCAATTGGGCAAGAATAACATTGCCCGGATCAGCCGAGTCTCGTATTTGGTGATGCGGGGCGAGAGGATCCACAGTGGGGAAGAGGGTGAAGAGATTCTGGGCGCGGTTTGAGAGGAATGAGGGCATTGATGCAGACTTCACCCTGAGAAAGATTGGCGAGAGATCGTCGCCAGAGCACACTGTTCAAGACTGTTAATGGATTGACGTTGTCGATGCGATATGACTGGAGAGGACACGAGAACTCGAGCTCAAGGCTTGCGCGATTCGAGACAGCCTGCCAGTGAGACGTGTTGGCCGCGTTCGGGTGTTGTCGCGTTCGCACCACCGCGCAAACTTTGCCAGTCCCTAAGTCAACCCTAAGTTGTGGAGCTTTGAGGGGGTGATATTGTGCTAGATTGAGAATTTCTTATTATCTTCGGAATTAAGTCATATTATTCTTCGTACATACTCCCCCCTGGGCCCTCAACTTGAAACAGGGAGTGGGGAGGAGTCTGGGTACTCGGTGAGTTGTTGCACAGAGTACGATGTAGCGATAAGTGAAACCTTTTCAGCAGACATTTCTGGGATAACCGATAGATTAGAAGTCCGACAATGAACGTCACTATTGAGAACGGGTAAGGCACTTCGCTAAGTACTGGTATATAACTACGTCGACATCAACCGGGAGACCGTGCCCGACCGAGCAAGCATCCAGACAGTGCGAAGTTCCAAGATAGGGAGTCCGCTGATACCGTTCCCACGACCAGCATATTCAATCGGACGAGATATGTAAACTTCCTGAAGTACGAGATCACCTGGACCAAAATCCCCAGCGCCCAGCTCTCTCTGAGACAGACATGGGTCATCCATGCCAGATCCGTCCCAACATGCAGGAGCCTGTAGTTATTGAATCACACCGCGTAGTTCGACCGTAGAATAGATCACTTACTGGTATGCCGTCGTCCCTATGCCAAACATACGAGCACAGCGGTTCACGTACGTCTTCGTGATATCGTATCGGGATTCCATAGTGCAAAAGGCCTAAGACCCTCGAAGCAGAATGTTCGTGAAACAATGGCAAGACTGTCATCGCCGGTTTCACGTGTGTGCAGGAGAGGCGATCCCACACCGATTGCGCTTCTTCGAAGGAAAAGGGCTCCAGACTGGCGGACTGTACCAGTCCGACTATCCGCATTCGTATGGCACGATGGCCGTCTTCGAAATGTAGGCTTTGCATACCGACAAAAGGTCTGCGATCGAACCAAAGTATACGGACGATCTCGGCCTCTTCCGTATCTAACGTGCCGCGGTCGTCTATCCACGACTCGGGGCGTAGAGATCTAAATGCGTAATGTTTAAGGAGTCTCATCTAGAAGAAGTTTACTGTACTCACCGGGATAGCTGCGATATCGATATGACGGCAGCCGCTCTGTCTTCAGTCAACAGTAGTCGTTCAATGAGACTAGGTGTTAAGCAAGGAAGGTAAGACCAGGAGAGGGACCGATACAGGAAGCGTACCGTTTCAGAACAAATACGTCTTCGAAACGGACCACGCGTGTATCACCTATCCCAACTTGCAGCTGGCCGATCCGCGCGGCCAATTCATCCATGATAGAGATGAGGAGTCCGAGAACATTGACGGGGTTATATACGACTCGATAGCATAGCTTTGTCTCATGTTGTGCGGTTATTGGGTCATATCGTAACGTGTTGGCGGTTCGAGCGGAGGTGTCGAAAATACCCTGGATGGACCACCAGTCCTTGGCCGTCACATTCAAATGTATCATATGAAGCGATTTTGTTCTGTTCCAATTAGTAGTTTAAGCGACGGGTACTGCCAAATCGTAAATCACAAGCGAAGGGTAGCTTGTCAGTCATCTCATATACATTGTCCTCGATAATAGGGTGGTGCGTACCCGAGCATTGCACCGCCGGTGCCATACGTACTGACAAGAGCTGCTTCGGCCGTCAAATGCCATCACGTTATACGGAGTGCGGCCGCCCACGATGAATTGAGATGGTATTCATATGGCCGATTCATTTGACATCGTACCATGACAGTCACGAGAAAAAAGAGGGGGCTGGCCGCCAGGCCGCTGGCGCGCTGCACCTGCAGGCGAGTCAGACGCTTGAAACGGGCGTTCCCAATGCCTATCTTCGTTGCAGATGACGGGAAGGATCCGGGAATTTTTGCCCCACGGTGTGACTTGAGCGGCAAGTATATACGATGACAATATCTGTGCCGGTGCGCAAGGCCCACAAGTGGTCGATGATCTGGTAAGAGTCAAGTGAGAGTACTGATTTGATGCGTGGTGGGCGCGACCGATGACGTGGTCGTGAGAGAATATCTCTTAGTTCGAATTTCCGACAACACTGTCAACAGTCCGGCAACAACGTCCGGCAATGCTCCGGCGGCAGGTCGGCGGCGGAGTTTCGGCAGGTCGGCACGCGAGTGGCGGCGGGCCGAGGGCGGGAACAAACAATGAACAACAGTTCCCGTCATCACCGTCGCCGCTGTCAAGTCAGTATTGCCGCCGCTGCTTGGGAGAGAATATGTGCGAGCTCAGGGTGAGCCGCGACCTGCGAGAAAACGTCCGAGCTGACGTGGCGCATTAGAGTGTTGAGGGGAACGCAGGCAGTAGAACTTAAAGAGTGGTAGATGGTGTCGACCACGACATCCGCGGCAGGATATCGGAGTGGCGGGGATGGCGGCGGGCAACGACATTTGACAACAACGAACTTTCATCTATTATTCATGAGCTCGACATCTTCCTGCTGTCATCTCTACTAAATCGAAGACAGATCGGGCAAGTCCTCCATCTAATGATGTTCTCCCCTCAACGAAGCGTCGTCAAATGCATTCGTGGCAAAGAACCTCTTACTAGTAGGTTTCGCGTTGTCCAAGCACCTGCATGAATCCAGTCTGATTAGCTGCGCAGAACAGGGCTTCAGTACGCATCTCTTTACGATGGACAAGGCGTGTGTTTCTCACCATTTTCCTCAGTTAATGCTCAGCAGTCCTTCGATGGATCTCAGCTCTCGACATCAACACCCCTCTCCCGTTTTGCAACTACCTAATTCACGTTACCTCTCTCGCCTGCACTTCCCCTCGAACACACGAGATCATGACCGTGTACGGCTGTCTCGTGTGCCTTATTCGCATTCTCCGTTTCGCATGTCTTCGCCCCCGCCAGAGAAACCTACCGTCATCTACAGCCTTCTCTCGCCCAACTGTCATCGGTCTATGCCGACTCTGACCCAGCATTTGTGTGACAAGTACGTCGCGGGTTGCTTCTCCCTTGCTTTTCAATGTGTCCTTGACGTGGGCGTTTGCGACAACGAACTTACTAGGTCTCGCTTTGCCCAGATACTAGTAGGCACGCTGGAGACAGTACGGTGCGTCTATGAGACGTCGCTCTCAATCAAGGCTTTTTCGTTGGACCCAAACTCAAGTTCCGCTGGCTTGCCGCGCGAGTTTCGCAAGCATCGATCGGCGCGCAAAAAAGAATAGTGATTGAAGATGCAGGATCGGCTTGAGTTCTCCGAAGACAATGGCAGTGGGGCTGGCAGGAAACTTCCCGGGTAGCGCAGATACAGAGTCGTGTTGACCAGAGATAGGAAATACATGGGTGCGCCTTTTGTCTCGGTTTCGGTCATTCTTCAACTCAGATGTTTGCCTCACGGGACGACGAAGATCGGATGGACATGCCCGTTAACATGTCAATGTCCTACGAATCCAGTGTTCTTCAAGCCAAGTTGTCTTCTCTAGACTTTCCAATTTCTTCTCTGAGGTGGCCTCGGTTTCAAGAGTGAGTGACATGGACACCGACGCCGATAGATTGACAACTGCATCGACCAACCAGATTCTTGTGGGCTACAACATGCTCATGACCGCCGTCGAAGTCTCTGGCGTAGATAGAAGCAGCACTATTATCCCCAGGCCCATCTGGAACTAGGACATCCGCCTCTCTCCCTGGAAAATCTTCGCATGCGTGATCGCCAGGGCACGGTCTCATCCTCGACTCCGCGTGGCAGTTCGCATCCGGAGAAGGAAACGGACAATGACGGAGGCGTGGAAATGGACACTGACCGCGATGCACGAGATGCTATGGACACTTCGCGGGCGAGAAGAGCTAAAAGCGACCTCCGCAAGCCTCCATTCCCACCATGCGGGCGGTCAGCATAGTTCCCTATGTCAACCCTTCCGCTGGTCCAGGTGCGTCGCTGGAGCTTAACTCGGATGTTCATATCATTATCAACCACGATCAAGATGCGACAGGATCATCTCTCTAGAGCCGAACGATGATTTTGTGAAAGGCGCCCCAGGTGTCATTGAAACTACTAGAACTTTTTGACCTACCGACGCTAACGCTACAGTGAGGCGTGTACGGGGTACCGACGTGACGCCTCGCGCCGTGAACGTAAACCTTCCTTTTACCGACATCTCTCGCAATCGCGATAGCGATGAAGAGCAGGAAGAAACTCTCATTAGGCCGAACGCCACGTGCAGCGCAACCTTCCGCTTCTTGTGGTCGCTTGCATAGGCTTGAACGTTGACACCAACATGGCTGCCCTGAGGATATGCCGCTGCGCACAGGCACCGTACCCGTCAGCATCTCCCATGCGCGCCACCATCGCGACGGCGACTCCGGACCGTATCGCGACGAAGACGTCCTTCCCGACCTGCAATTGCTTGCGTATCTCAACGAATATCCTCGCGTCCGACAGTCATTCTATCAGCAACGCAAGAGTTTCCATCCAGCGGCAGCCATTAGCGCACCACTGCGAGCGAAACTGACAGTAATCCTTCGCAACCAGCTGGTCCATCACGCACTACGCCTGCTACAGGGCTCACACCCAACAGAGCTAGTTTGACAGCCGGACGAGGTAAGGAGAAGGAGCGCGGACTGCATGCCCTTGCTCTCGCAGCTATGACACCTACACGCGAGACAAACGTATTCTCCTTGGTCGAGCCCTTCCCATTCCGACCGAGCTTGTCCGAGAATGATGTCCCCAACGTGCTGTCCACGCTGCCGTCGAAATCCAGTATTGGGCTGGTGACATCATGCGAAACGCATGTCGAATGGTCGAAACTCGGGAGGTATCTGTCAATGTGCAAACAGTGAGTCATAACTATTTTTCCGATGCGTACATGATTGACCATGAACAGTGATGTGGACGTTCGGAGTCTTATTCTCCGGAATTTGTCGAATATAGGCATTATCGAAAGGTGAAGTATCGTGCAATTTGCAAACTAATTCCAGAGTACAACATGGAGTGAAGATCTGAGGACCACCGTTCTGAGTGGTGTGATATAGCTGGTCCCTTGGACCACCTCGACGGGTTGACAACTACGTCGTATCTCTTCACACAAACGGGCACCTACGGACACAAACGGGCACCTACGGAAGTAAGTCCCGACGGGCCGAGGCATTGCTGACCTCCGCCCGTCCCCCGAGGTCTTTAGTCTATGTACGACTGCTAAATCTAGTCCAAATCTCCAAAATATACACCACCGTTTGGTTTTTCTATCAGCCGTCGGTTTCTCCGACGCTATGCGTGCTGCTTCGTCAATTCACTCTCTGCGCGGCTTTGTCCTTTTCTCTCCGTGAGGTGCATAGTCATATGAATACATGGAACAGTGTTTCGTCAGCTCCGTCGTCCAAGACTTGCCATATCACGCCTTTCGCAAAACTTCGAGGTTTCCAAAGCTAATCAGCGCGTTATTCCTACACCTTTAAGCAGCGAGTCTTGTAGCGCGCTAATGGGACAGTACTAGTCGCCTGGTTGAAGCTTTGGCCAGATGTGTTTCGTGTTATTACAATTGCAACTCTACACTTTATCTAGACCTGATTGATTCCTGGGGGCCCCGGGAAGGCACCTTTCAATTTGTCTGACACCGCAATTTATTTCCTCCTCTTGACTATGAAATGAACGTTGAGCAGATAGGATGAAGACGAGATGAAACCCATTCTCTTCGGGACCAGGAACAGATAGAACATGTGCCAACCCACGAATCGGACATTATGCACAAAAATATCGATCGGCTCGTTACGGAGCTATTTACCAGGGCAAGCCTCATAGCTTCATTCGAACTCCGTATCTGTCGTCCATTCTCTTTCCAAGAGAAGGGTGACAGATTCCAGCCGTAACACAACGTTCCATCGTCCCCTGTCGCGGTCTTGGTTAAGCCAAAACCGCTGTATCGCCAAGGTGCAGACAACGACATCCTGAGGCAAAATATCGCCTGGCGGTAGTCGAGCCATTGCGTTGCTTTGTACGGCTGGTAGGATGTAGCCGTTTCGGCCGTCGTAAATTGAGACAAATGGGCGGAACTAAGCCTTCGTCAGGGAGGGTACGGGAAGAATAGTTGGAAGACCCACGGAATTACGAGAGCCTCCCCGGTCGTCAGGCAGATAGCGTTCTGCGCGTAGCTCTGTTAGAGGAAAATCAGACCGTCGAAGATCTGGAGGCGGACGTTAGCGGCGATCTGCGGTATACAATCGAGGCCTCACCATTGGGCAAGTTTGAAAAAGTGTCCAAAAGTCGGAGTATGCCAAGTAAGTCGGCGCGGTAAACTGGTGCAAACGTCAGGGACACGTGCGGAATTGGACGGCCAGATGGATCTGCAAGTGACACGGTGACCACCCGAGCGACGACGCTCAGATACAGGGTTCGCTCGTAAGGCGCGAAAGCCAACAAGTCTGCCGAGTTGTTGTACGGATTGATCAAAGGAGTGGAAGTGGGCCACCGAGTGGGAGGCAGTTCCGATAAGCCGAAGAATCCATGGACGGTGTCTACAGCTCGGCTTGCACGACGTATACTCCTAGACAGTGGTACATCAGTCCATAAACCCGTCAGGTATAACGAAAAGAGTCGCACACCTTGTTAAGGTACACAGCTCAGCAGGGAGGAACTCTCCTGGGGAGCGGTTATAGTGATCCTCTGGGCTGTGACCATGTGTGAGCATGGTGTGCAAGCAATCGCTTAGAGGGTATTCACCTAAAATGACTAGATCTTTCGCCGGGAGTTTCGTCGTCGGCCCCATGCGTTCTCCGATCGTCTTCCATGACGTTGACCTGTACTGTCGGACACCGAGAACAATCTGGGGACGCGTGATATAGCGGTTGAGATGTGAAAGCAACGCAGGGGAACGGGGATTGACTCGACGTCGCCTCTCGGGAAAGGTGGGGGAGAAATGAAGAGACCGCCTGGGGTCCATATATACGAATCCATACTTTACCCTTCGTCAGCGGTTCATTGCTCTTCGTATAACCTGGTTGGGATGGTCTAGCAAGAATCGAATAACGAGAAATTCTCGTCCTGGACTCGTTACTGGAGATCTGCAATAAGCTCTGAGTAAGGCCATCACGACATCTGATGTAAGTGCGATGCACGGGACCACGGTGCGTACCTCGTCAAGCCATGGCGTGGATGTATGTCTGGAACAAAAAATTTGAATGATGTCCACCGACCATGGCGAAGCGGGGATATGAGAGCACGGTTGAGTCATGCCCGACGATCGCAACCCCAGGAGCGCCATCGATTCCCGTGAAATTGAATTCTTCACGAAATGGACAAGATTTGATCTGGCATTCACAGGACATCGAAGGCGTCTCCCAGGCAGGTACAAAGTCATCGCATTTCTGCAATATAATCAATTCATCGCTTGGTGCACATACCGGCTGCGCCGGCCGACAGCTCGCAAAGGCACACGATCGTGTATTAGTTACGATATGCTGCGTCTTCCAGGCCATCGCGGGGAACTATATGCCGGATACATAGCGACCTTCTGTCGGACGCGAAGACAGTTTGTATATGTACCGAAGTTCGAACCGGATAGTCGGATACGGGCATCTAGGAAAGGCAGATACCCGCTTAAGCATACATTCCTGCAGTACTAGGTCACCCTTGCGAAAATCGCTGTCGACAAGGAAGTCTTGCGAATGCAGAGGATTGTCGATGTTACGAGCATCGAATAAGCGGCGCGTCTGGACAGAGTCAAGGTGAGACTTCATGGCGAAGGCGTCGAGTCGGACATACAGGGAATTTTGACCATCGCGAGAGAGACGCCCCATCATTTGCGTATGGTTGGAAGTTCACTGTTGAGCGTGAGTAGAAGCTTCGTTGGTAGTCAATTGACACCTACACATTTCACTTCCGTCTGCGGAAGCCTGTATAGTATCATTAGGCAGGTATAAGTTGAAATACTTGACTGCGAGACATGGTAAGCGCAAGATCTGCTTCGACGGGATGGCACGTACTATCTTCCTCCGACGTCCAATGGGCTAGAACTTCATTGGCTCCTCGAAGGCTGTCTCCATACAACGGTCGCATGTTGGTGAAGGCATATCCCGTGGAGCGACCCAAATATCTGATGTCGTGGTCTTCAATGGCACCAACCATCCAGATCCGAAGAGGCTGATCCCTTCCATGACTGTACAAAAGCTCTACGACGCTGTCGTCGAACGTTGTTTTGCTGTCCTTCCATTCGTAGAGCGGACTTGAGCTCGGGTGGGGAGTCCCGTCCACGGTCATTTCCTGAATGGATAGACCCAAGGATCTGTTGGGCTTAGCCTCGGAGTTCCGTCTAGTACGCTCTGCTCACCTTGCCAGTCTGGCAACAGATATGACATCAATGGCCGGGTTTTCCCAACACGAAAGAAAATGCACTCTCCTGTACGGATACGTGTAAGCCAGCGAATATACACCTTACGGGACGAAGCCACGTCTGTCAAAGGGAAAGTACTCACGGGTATAGACCACCTTGGAATACTGCGCTACCCACATCTCTGTAATACTCGAGTTCCTTGGAGATACTCATGGCGACTAAATCAATCAGTATGGATAGGCCTACCTCTGCTACAGGCAGACGACTTACCATGCGATATGTTATATGATCTTGTCGTAGACGAATGTTTATGCCTGCAATAGATGGTAAGTTCATCAACACCGCCCCTCCTTGGATCACCGAGCGTCACTCGCGGGATAATCAAACGACAACGAACCTCATTGACAGCACCGTCCGAAGGTGTCGAAGCGCGTTCAAGCGCGTCGACAGGTGACATTGAATATATAGACTAGCCGGTAAGGGACGTCCCGTTCGACACGCGGCCGGCGGTGGTGTGATTCAGTTTGCTCCAGTGTGATATCGCGCTGTCGTGGTGATGGCAGTGGAAACGAATACGCAGTTTTGACACGCCCATTGACGAACTCGCTCTATCAGCGAGCTTGGCTGTTGAAAGACAGGTGACGCACTTTGTGGGGAAGAGAGCTGGCGGGGGCGGAGGGCTTACCGCCAGCCGGGTGTATTGGGATGTTTCTTCGACCGAGGTAAGGTTGCCGTAGAGGTGTTCCAATGTGTGATCAATAGACCTCGGGCTGTGGAATGGAAAGATGAGGACGCGTTATTGATGAGACCGCTTTCCTGGCATTCTTTCCCCAACAGTACCTCATGAATACTGATATCATCGTTTCCATCCCGCGGTTCGCCATCGAGAGAAGACGACGGCGGTATACCTCGCGTCACCGACGAAGGAACTGTGGCAGGCGCTGAGCTACGCCAGACTGACAGATGGGAACCGCTCCACCGATCCCATCCACATCGAAAGGAAGGCCATCAAGCGAGCTACGCGACGCCAGGGGAGAAGAAGGGGTGGGGAGCAGACACAGTTGCTGGATGGCATATGAATGCATTGAGGATTTGAGGTGGTGGACAGCGTTGGAGTGTGCGCGGTCATCGAACTTTCGTGGGAACTCCTTGCCGCCAGTACCGGTCCGCAATCCCCGCCTGTCCTCGTAGTATATAGTACCGGGCCCTTGAATCTCATGTACACTCGCCTTGCTTAGACTCGTTAGCGAGTCGTTTCCGCTGATATTGGTATGTTAGGGTGGACTAAAAGATGTCCAAAGCAAGTCAGAGACTGACAGTCGAGGAAATCCGAGGACGTGACAACAAGAGGACAATCGCCTAGTCTCCCGGAGGCAGACAGATTGAACGGAACAACCTCTGTAGCTCAGGATCGTGTTGACTGACCAATTGGCCCGCTCGGACGACTTGACCAGGTCGAAGACCAGCACGTATGAATTTGTCCAGTCTAGAGCTTGATGAACCTGTTTCAACTTTGACTCGGATTTGACTTCACGAGGAATGCCGAGCGGAAACTCACGCCCTTAAAGTGAAGCGAGCTGAGCGTTCGACCTTACATTGGCAAAAGCCTCATACATGAAATCGCATGAGCATCAGTGATAGGCAGTTGTGCAATTTCCGGTGATCCGGCTTCTGGAACAGGAGTCTTTATTGAATAGGTAAATGTGTTGGGGCACGGTGGGCTACAGAGGTCTAATTATTGGGAGATGTAGCATATCCTTCACTTTCGTGCTGTAAGAGAGTGATGGAGTCAAGCTTTAGGCGGGCGATCCAGCTCCACGATTTATCTGACTGAGGCATCCAGAATCTCTCAACTGACGTAGCGTAAACGACAATATCGCGCCGCCTAAGTTCCGCTGGGTTAATCCGTGGCATAGCTTCGACAAGGCCCCCTCTGAGGTAACCAGGACGACCGTCGAAGACCGCGTCAAACGGACGGAACTGTAGAAAAATATCAGTGCTAGTCAACCGGCAATGCAGACAGAAACGCACGGATGCAGAGGTCTCCGACGAATCGTACGGTATGTAACGGTCAACATATATGTCTGATTCAGGTGCTCTGTGCGGTGAACAACCTACAACGCTTTGTCAATCACGATGGCCATGTGAACGTGCGGGAAAGGACTGTATTCACCTTGTGGTAGTCTGGAGTAGAAATCCAATATGTTGTCTAGCGCCCAACGGTCTGCCTGGTAGAGGGGAGAAAATGTGGACGATACATATGGCGTAGGTAGGCCCACGTTGTCGACAAAGGAGGCCGTAGTCAGAATCCCCACGGTTGTAATCGTGACAGGACGGTGGAAAGGGTAATACGACAGCGTTTCCGGCCTCCTGGCTAACGTCGAAGTGCGGTCCGCAGCGGTACACCAAACACCTAAAGGGCAGCGCGTGGGTCCGAACTGACCATACTCGAAGTCCACGCCTTGTCTCGCGTTCCATATACTCCTAAGAATTCGAATCGTGAGCATAAGTCTACCTAGCGATACGATCAACTTGCTTACAGAGCCAATGTAGACGTATTTCTAGGACGAATGCCACCGGACTCGAAGGCATCATACCCAGTGCTTCCGCTGGAGAAGTGGGTGTCAAGGGTAGCTGATCCGCAATGTGAGCTGACTCACGAGGTATTGACTCCCTGTCTTATTTCTTCTGAGTTATATACATCGAAGAAACCGTCTTCCATGACAGGAAAGTGGGAGTTTTTGCTGAGATTGATTCGTGCTGCAGCGCAAGCAGGGCGTGATACGTGGGCGAATCGCGCAGACAAAGCCTGGAAGCGTTGGCGAAGGATTGGCGGGGCACGGGACGCCTTGCAATAATCGACCACGATGCGATATATGTGACGCCGTCTTACAACGCGTAGACCGTCAGACAATGATTCAATTGGGAGTGTGCGAACGAAAACCGAGGTGGGCATCACGGGAGATTGATAGTTCAACTTATCCCCACCCGTCAATCCCAGGTTTCCTCAGGCTAGCAGGAACGGAAGTCGGCACTTGACTAACCTGGGGTAGGACTTACGATGCACCGCGTGCTATTTGAAATGTCGATTTACCGGGACCGTTCTGAGGCGTGCGAGTTGCCGTTTCCTTCTTCAATTGATTTTGTTTCCGCCTTACAAAATGCAATGGAGTCGGAGACGATTTGGAATAGTGCCATCAAGTGTGCGGACGCCAGGGGGTCGAGATCCAATTTTTGACACGAGAGCCCATCAATAAGGACTCGACGATGTGGTTGCACTATATCATGGTGACTGTTCAGTTTATCCAACGGTACTAGAGTCAAATTGGAGCTTCATCAAGTGAGAAGAAGTCAAGATATCACGGAATGATTGTAAAGAGTTGGCGAGCAAACCTACCGCAACGTCGATTGCCTGGCGAAAAGGAGTGTAGGCGTACCACACCGACATATTGGCCACGAGATGCCCCCCTGGACAGCGTCCAATTGATCTCGGTTACTCGCAGTGAGAGTATATCGCGTGTGGTTGTAACGAGGGCGGCTTTGAGGCTTGTGGAATGGAAGAACGACCGGATGATATTCTGGAAGCCTATTTGATATCTGGAAGTTAGCAGCATTGGACGCATATGCATTGGGATCTCGAAGACAACAGGACGCCGCGTGGGATCCTAGTTGGAGTATCAAGCAGATTGGCGCAACGGATCAGGAAGAGGAAATGTAAGTGAGCACGGTACGCGCAAACCAGGGCTTGTCATCTGTCGTAAGGGTGATCAGCCGTCAGCAGATCTCAAGTTCACCTACTTTTCGACTACACAGCGCTGATGCCTCACCCGAATTGAATTCATTGCCGTTGATGAGCTCAACGGTAGCACAAGGGCATTCGGATGCAATACTGCTGTGATCAAGCTTCGCAGAGCAGAGAAGAATGCATGACAGAACGTAGTTCCGAAATAGGATGGCCCTGGCAAGAGCCCGTGTATCCCCCTACGTTCAATAGATTTCGGGGTCGAAGGTAAGGCCACAGTAGTTGACGTTAAAGCCGCGCCTGTGCCAAACTGGTAGTGTCTATGGGCGCGCCGTCTCTTCAGGAACGTGTGTCAGCGAGCTAAGCTGAGCTTAGTTGACGTTGATCAAGCTGCATCTGGACCGAAATGGTAGTACCTATGGGCACGCCGTCCGTCCAGGCTAGGGTGAGCTTAGTTGACATTGATAAAGGTGCCGGTACCGAAATGGTAATACACGTACACAAGCCGCCCGGCCCGATGCAGACATTTGACATGTGACATGTGACATATGACCATTCACTTTTTAGGCGCGCATTGTCGACTCCCATCATGTCGACACCTTCACCCTGATGATGAGAACCATGTCAAAACCGCTACCGCGTCTGTTTTCGCTCGCTATTCAGTGACTGTTACTTACAGTGGAGACACGCATGAATCAGCACGACATTGATTCTCCAGAACCTAATATAACATCAACTTTAGAGCAGTACTTTCAACTCTGAGCGACATGTCTCTCATACAAGGTGAGCAGGATTGCCAGCGTTCCCAACGAAGTTCTAACTCTTCTGAATAGTCTCTTCCGGAAACGGACTCATTCGCGACCGTTGGCCCAATAGCATAGCCCGCATCGCGCAGGACGTGAAAGAATTCGAAGACATGGGGTTCCACGAGACCGTTCCTGCCACATTCGAGGCCCTCTGTAGGTGGGCATACGTCGTTATCCCGACCGACCGTGGGGAAAGCGCAAGGGGTTACGCCCTCCTTTATCAGCCAGCCGACCCTTCTGTCATAGCGACCTCGAGAGGCAGGGGTGTTGAGGTTCTCATTCGCTTTCAGGGCTTCTTAGGCCAAAGCAACTTGAAGCCGCTCGGGAACTGGAAAGGGCGAGTACACCAGCTTACTCCTTCGTCGAGGTGTAACCGACCGTTATTCCAATCAGAACGCCAGACAGTGCCCACAAGGCGCTTCAGTTCATCGAGCTGAAAGGTGGACCGTTCACGGCGCAGATGGGCGCCCAAATTTCATGCGTCGAAAGGCTACGAACCTTCATATTCCGTCAACTTCTCACCACGGAGGATGTCGCACTGGCAGAGCGGACCGCTCGACCAATCGGAGATAGTATATCGCTACAGCGCCGAGTTTTCACCAAGGTACGAAGAACTGATCGTATACCGCGTCTGCACCACGACTTACAAGCACGCTCACAGGTACATGATGGGCCGGAATCGCCACCTTCCGTTTTGACCGTAATGGACGATCCCAATGGGCTGGCAGCGCGTATCAGCAGATTTTGGCGTGTCACCAGCAAGCTGGAATTCGGAAAGAAGACCCCCACTGGAAGCGTAGAACGGTGCAACCAACTGGAATTCGTGTCCGGTGATTTCGTAGACGTATTCGCGAGAGTCGACATAACAAACGCGCACACGGAACACGGTGTCCCTACCGTGAAGGTGTTTCTTACACCCATGTCGGTCGTTCGGCTCTGCGGAGCCGGAGATGTGGCAGAGGTTAGTAGTACTGTGTGTGAGTGTTGGTCCTTCGAGTGCTCACCATCCTGATCAACATAGGTAATGGGTGTCGAATCGGTGAACCCCATCAGTCAAACCATCTCCCCTCTGACTGGCGTGGTGGAACCTTTCGTCGGCCTCGTCTTCAATTAGTTGCGTCCCCGTGGAGAACCGGACGAGGACATCGAGATTTGCGATACAGAATAAGGATACTATGGACTTTTGGACTTTTTCGAACACGTAGCAAATTATGCGAGACACTCCATTGTCCCTACAGGAAGTTGGCTGTATAAATTGCGCGTGATGACATATCCCGATCGAAACGCTATTCAGAGGGCGTCGGTGACTCGGTATGTAGTGTCCTCCAGGCGAAACCTGGTCCGGCGACCACATGATCCCAGCGCTCGTCACCTAGACCTTCAGTTGGCGACAATGAACAGCAATCAGGCCAGCGGGCGGCAGGGACGACGCCATCGAGGACGCGGTCGACGAGGGGTGCGGTCGACGGAAGGTGCGTGAGCGCGGGCGTTGAGGCGTTAGGCGCATGAGTACGACACTCTCGACACTCTCCGTTCGGGCTGACGAGATCAGAGTCCATCTATTGTTACAATCGCGCTAAGCTGAGCAAACGACCCACACATGCAACCTTACTTACAACTCACGTCTCGGAAGATGACCCCGAGCCCACTTCTTGCCAGGTATCCAGAGCCTCCGCTACCCTGGTCAGCCTCTCCTTCACGTCCCAGATGGCATCATTCCCGAGTACCAGCTACACTGGCCACTGACCGCCCCCGCGCATAACCTCACCCGCTTTCCCTTCTCCCTTCACAACGTCCACGATGACGTCCATCCCACGAGGGATGCCGCGTAAGAAGCTGCACTAGCATCAAAGCACTGACTCACGCGGAAGACCCCTTACCGATGCCCTAACATCGGAGATCTGTCAGTGTGCGGGTCCGACAGCACGACGCTACGCACCACGAACTCGTTGCGGTACGTCGACCGGTTACCGAGGGCGCACCAAGCTTACACTTGGACCGAGCTACTTCGTCTTCTTCCGAAGCAGGTTCCTGCTCGATCCGACCCTGCTCAGCTTCTCGAACCGAGGTGGCGTATTCTCCCCCTCGCCCTCCTCCACTTCCTCCTTGATCGAATCATTTGCCCTCCCAAACACCGAAAGGCCAAAGGATCGCCGCCCAGCCTTCCGCGACTCTCTCCTACCGATCATGGTCAAATCACCGACGCTCGCAATGCTAACGCCCAGCCCAATGCCCTCTACACCGAGCCCAATCGGAATCGGCTCGCCGATCATGCTCTTTAACGACTGCGCTCTCTTCCGCCGTGCGACTTCTTCGGGGCCCATCGGCGACGTGACGATTGGCAGCGGGTTGGACGTGGACATCGAGAAACGCTCCGTACGGCGGAAGAGCGACTTGATCCCAAGCCCCGCGCGCAGGGACGACGAGCGCATCAAAGGCGCAGCGAAGCTCGCGGGAGGCTCGGCGCTGAATTTGGCGGTCTGCTGCATGCTCCCAGAAAGATGCGGCGACACCAGCGTGGTGTCGCTGACTGGCCATGGAGACAGCATCTGCGGCGGCGGACGCTGATGAGGCCGGACGGATTCGGGCGGAAGCTCTGAGGCTCGCGAGACACCTTGGGCATATGTCATTGAATTATAGGAAACATATGTCAACGGCGCGCGGTGAGAGTCACTTGGTGGGATGGTCGCGTTCTGGAGACTGACATGTGCGAGAGGTGAGGACAGGTATGGTGACGTGATCCGGTTCACGCACTTCGGAGGTGTGCCGATGGGTTCCGCAGGCACAGGAAGCGAAGTGCCGGCGGTAGCGATGTTGGATGATACAATAGCTTTCATCACTAACGGGGACTCCGATATGATGGGCGACATGTTCATCTACGGCATCTACGTGAGTTCATGAGGTGATATATATCCAGTGTCATGGACACTCACCTCTGGCAGGTATGATCGGTGCGAATCTCGGGGCGGAGTCTGTGGCGTCACCGATGCTCCGCTCAAGTGTTTGCTTCCGAGCTCGGGTTTCTTTCTTCCCATGACTGGCGAATCGCTCTCAATCACTTCGAGCGCTGGCGCTGTAGGTGCGTCTGCCTGTTGAATGTTCAATTGCAGTGGTGAGCTATTCGTATCCCGGACCCTTGACCAAATGCTCACCTAAACCAGGGCTGGGGCATTTTTGACTACAGCGATGTCCCGATGTGTCTATCGCTCCGGACGAGAATCGGGGTTCCGGGTATAGCATACGTCCAGCTCATTCTCGTCCTCCTTTGCGACGACCACATTTTCTGGCTGGCTGGCGCTGACTTCTTCCGTCGGCACGGGTACACGTCCAAGCTGCGGCAAGTGCAGACGTGGTGTCGAGGGTTCCCCGCGCGAAGCCTGTTCACGGGCGCGAGGACTACCTACTATCAGCTCAATATCTAGCGCGGCATTTGCTTGCAAGACTTCGCCATCAGTGAGTTTTCCTCCCTCACGCGTCGCAACGGTCTCTCGTGCCTATAGTCCATCGAACATACCGTGGCGGGTCCAACGACCAGCTCAGCGGTGCGAGTTCTCCGGGAGACAGGGGCCCAACGGCCGCCTTCTTGTCATCCAATAGCTCGGGGACTGTCAGGCGAAGCTCAAGTGAAGTCAACTGAAGGGAAGGAGATACGGAAAAAGGAGAGCGTGGTGAGATGTGTCGAGAAGGACGTTGACATCCGTATGTCACCGTGGCGGGTCCAACGACCAGCTCAGCGGTGCGAGTCCTCGCGGAGACAGCGACCCAACGGCCGCTTTCGTGTCATCCAATAGCTCGGGGACTTCAGGTGAAGCCCAAGTGAAGCTAACGAAAAGCACAGACATGTCACGCCTTTGTCTTGCGTCGGAATCGCGAGACGTGAATTGAAACTCAGATCAGCACACCCGACATCGGCGTCGGGTAGGTGGCGCCCGTCTTTCACTTCAGTCACCACCACTTTATAATAACTAATATCGCAAACACTCCTTTCTGACCTTCGTTTTCAATACCAACCTTCCTTTCCTATGCCCAACGATGGTGAAACCCGGAGGAAGACGCTTCCAATCCGTCTACCTCTCACTGACAGCATTTTGGCCTCAGCACACCTCCGTGCTTCAAATGCTGCACGTCGACAGTTGTTGCTGGGAAAGACGGTCAATGTCCCAGCGTCTACTCCAGCAGACTAACAACTGAGGAGTGGAACAGCATCGCATCGCCAAATCTGTCGTTCTGTTGTCGTCTCCTCTGGTCAGATTCATGACTCCGGTATTCAGCCATCTCTGTTCCACCTCGAGGAGCCGTCTCCCCACCTCGCGGAAAAGCAGCCAAGGCACGTGCCAAATTCAACAAAAAGCTCGTGCGATGGGCGTTAAACAATCCCAGTATGTTCTTTTGTGCCATTTCTTTCGACTTAACTGAAGTTTGTCGTAGTTTACGTCGATGTTGATATCAGGGCTATTGCTGCCGTTTCTGGTGTCGTGACGGAAGAACTCATGCATGACTTGCTTCAAACGGATCTGTCTCATCTAGTCGATCAGTACATCGACGATGGCCTCCCTCGCGTGGTGCTGGACAAGAATGACTTGATCATCGCATTCTACATCCCCGAGGTTGTCAATAACGCCACTAATGTATGTTGTACATTGTAACATGCCTGACAAGTGTTAATCAGGTTTTATAGGTGCTACATACCAACTGAATGGAGGAGCTTGCCAACATTTATCCACCTGTGCTGTCTGCCGATCGTATTGATCGTGGAGCAGCGGCGAGCTATCGTGCCATACAGGATTATCATATAGGGAGTATGCACATCTCACCTGGATGGCATGAGGTTGGACGGCCGGTGTGTGAATATACTTGCACTCTCCAGGGGCAATGATGCTGACTGACGTCTAGAATCTACCCTGCCAGCCCAGCAAGACCATTTTAGCTCCACCTTCGAAGCCAAAGGGTGCTGCTGTGCAAGAATACCTCCATCACATCTCCCCCCTGCAGCGTCGCCTTGACTCTTTACTCTCGCTCACGTTCCCTGATGTGCACAAGGCATTTGGGCCGGCGATGGATCATCTCAGATCAACGGTTGTAACAGGCCCTGCTGCACAGGCATGGTCTTCTGTGTTTCAGGGTATATCCCTGATCCACAACCGGCAGACCCCCTGGCATCAGGATGAATGTGGGCGCATGGCAGGGATCGACGCTTTGCTCACTTTAGGAAACTATACCAACGGTACTTTCAAACTCCCCATCCTCCGCGTCTCTTTACAGTATAACCCGGGTACCCTTGTTCTCGTAGCTGGTCGTACATTTGCACATGAGGTGGGTGAGTGGGCACCGGGAGGGAATCGACTTTGCCTGGTTCATTTCACCCACGACGATGTGCTCAACGAATTTGATATTCCTCATCCGCCCATCTTTCTGAAATTGCTCCTCTCCTTTCTTGAATTCACCAATTCCTATCGGACCTTCACGAGTACATTATCTTTCTACCCTCCAAGTAATACAGGTGTTTAGCCATCGAGCGACTGGTCCGATGCTGAACTCCGGCGCACGTCTAGCGCATCCCCGCCTGCTCGTGGACTAACCGTTCAACACTCCATTGGAATAACCTGCATGCCATTGTCGAACCAGTTCGCGATCTTGCGAAATGATGGCCACATTGCCTTTCGTAAACTTTTGTGGTGCATTAGGAACCCCTCCCGCCCCAGCTGTATAGTGGAAAGAAATCTGTGTCGCTCGACAAGCCGCGACCAGCTGCAATTCATGGCTTGTCAATTTCTCAAACGCCTGTCGAACGTTCGGAGGAAGACGACCGCGGGCGTAATACTGGTAGTTGGCGATCGCGTCGACTGGCTGTTCACCGCGTTGAAGAATGGGGTTACAGGTCGTGCAAAACATCGACGTCGGCGCGAGTGATGGACTCGGAGCCACTCGCTCAGCACCACGTTAAAATGCATACTGTACTACGACACCTACGTGCGAGAATCGGCTGCTGCGTATAAGTGGAACGCGGTGGGGGGCGGGGGAGGTGTGTGACCGTATATACAACAATTCGTTAATGAGGCCTCCCTGATCTCAACGAGACTTCAATCCGCTATTTTCACAGAATACTTCCCACGCTCGTTCGAATCGTCGACGCGCACTCGCACTTTCGTGTAATCCACTCTGTGATCACTCTCCCTCGTCCAGGGTTCCTCTCTTGACCCTACGTGGTCGCGCAATGGTCTCATCATCTACTGTGAACTTGACTGTCTGCAGCAGACTACGACAGCTTGTGTACGCAAAGTGGAGTTCTCGTCGAGGTCATGGAGGATTCTTTATTGCCTTCTCATGGTCAAGTTTTCTGGTGAGTCTTAATCCTTGGTGAGTCATCTTTTGGTCATCCTCTCTCGACCTTATCCACTCATGATATCTTCAGTTCTGTGCGCAAATTCAACCCTGATGTCTCCTCGTTCAGATTTACTCGCACTGGATACTAGTTTACCTCGCGCGTTGAATTTGGTTTCTAGACACCTTGCAGGCTCCAATCCCTTCCCTTTTCGCCGCTTTGGCGACTCGGTTTGCTCATCGTTCCGCCTGGATGCATGGAGCATCGATCAACCAGTAGTGGACAATTTCCTCGTCGCACCTTCCTGGTCGGGGATCAGGTGTAATGCGATCTGGCGACATATGCGTATCATGAAACCCACGCCGCCAATTCATTATCGCGTATTGACATCAATGAAAGGGTGACCGTAAATCTCCACGTGCGCCTACGTCAGCTCATCCTCTCTTATTAGAAGTTGTTGCATTGCCTTCGTTCCCGTTTCCCCACTCACGTCTTCCCTACTTACTATCGTCCCGGTTCTTCCCGCCTCTCATATTCTGCACCATGGAAATAACCACTATACACTGTGGCATCAATCTGCCGTTCTACACAGCTATGTCCGTGTCTCCTACGTTCGACGACTGGCTGCGCAGGCTCGACGCAATCATACACGAGGACCGGGACAATTTAGCATTGCTGTTACTCCCCGATGGTGACCTAGCCGTCGCAGCGCCTTCACCACCATGGTACTTGGTTCTTGCTCTTACTCTATTCTTGACTTACCAGCCATGCTCATAGGGCGCCTCTACCTAGAGTAAGCACGGATCCGATCGATGATCCTCCCATCATGAATGAGTGTGTATTGTATCCCATCTATCCAACGCGTCTTCTAAACCGCTCAGGCTTTACCACCTCCACCCGGTGAACATCCTCACCAGTCGCAATCAATGGCATTTCGCCTCCTTCACACGCCTAGTACATTTCGCTCGGGACGTGACTGAACCGGATCCCCCGACGAGACCGGTTCCACATTGTACACTCCTTCCGGAAGGATTTTGGTGGCCTCCGCCCGCGGTCCTTGATCTACGAATTGGAGGCGCATATCTAGTCCTCGGAGTTTTAGGCACAAAACATCCATCTGCCATATCTCCGTTTCAAAACGCCATTGTCGTCATCCGCGCCTTTGAGACGGATACAGTCATAGTAGACCACGTCAATACTACAGACAACCCAGCAGAATCTCCTATCAAGCGTATTCCTCTGGTTTCCTGCATTGTCGGCGACGGCGAGTATGGCGTCACTATCTGGCGCCGACAGTATCCTCTGCTGCCCTTCCCTCCGACACATATCACAGAGCCTTTCCGGTACCTGGCCGATATTTGGTCATGATGGAGACTCTCATTTACGACATCCGTTCAGTGCCCATCACCTTCCATACCTCCGGCTCCGGCCAAACACATATTTGCATACAGCCGCCTCCGGCCACATTTCCTTGTTACATTTCCCTTCTCCCTATCATATTTCCAACCGCTGCCCAGTCGTTTTCCCCAACGTTTTACGGACCGCGCTTCTTGCTCTTCGTATCGTCTCATCGTTCCAGCGGACCTTGGCGTCCGAATACATCCATCCTTTGAACTACAGCTTGACTTTTTGACCACGTATGGCCTGATGAATCACGGTGATACATAAATGTCTCTTTCGTCGAACAGGGATGTTACCGCTGCGTGCCACCTAGCTTGTGGTAAGGGAATTCCCCCTTCCCCCCATCTCTTAACACGGTGCTGAGAGTGACTTACACGCTTTGTCTCTTTGTGACAGTGACAGGTCTGCTTTCTAGTATTGATTGATGTCGCCTTGCACGCGCAAGGCTGAAGGACAGTACGTGTGTGGATTTTGGAGTTTGACGACGGCGGGCCGCGGACGCCGGATCACGTGACCTGGGGCGTGCGCGTCCTCAAATTGTCCTCAAACACGAAGGTGCATCGCGCGCGCGTCGAGAGCTGCCAAACTGCGAGCTGCTTACAGGGGTGGAAACCGGAAGTTCCCAGGGACTCGTGCCAGGTTCTGCGCCCGAGAAACCACCGCGCGCAAGCGCTGGTTCTTTACAAGGGAGGAGGGTGGGTCCGAATTTTGCGCGAGTGTACGGCGCATACACGAGGGAAAAGAGGAAGAGACGAAGATGATTCTCGCGTCGCGTCACTTGCTTTCTTTGCACTCAGGTCGGCCATCCGGACGGCCAACGGTGGCGCTCCGCGTATTCGTCCAGCCTCTTTCCTTATCTAGTCTCCGCAAAAAGATTTCTCGTCTCGCAAGCTCGACTGAAAGCTTTTGCAATAACTAAGTACTCAGTACTACGTAGTCAACCCGCGATCTCTTTCCCACGAGAGCAGGGCGGCTCTCTGAAGTTCGCTCTCACGTAGTGGCGTGGGAAGAGGTATTTGACACCAGTACCCAATCGCGAATCACCGGAATCAATAGCAATTGCATCAACGCAGGGCGGCAATAGAAATGCGCAATACGCCAAAAGCAGATAAAGCCCCCAGGGTACGCTCATGGCGGAAAAGTGGTCAGGCATCAACACAAACCAAACAAACGATGGTTAGTTACAATTCTGCCGTCTGCGAAGGAACCCTTCACATTATTTGTTGCATGTGTGGGCCCAATATCTTTCTTTAGAGACGCGGTCCAATCACAAGGTTTCTTCCTCTAATATCTAGATTGCAAGACAAGCGCGGAAGAAGTGCCAGATGAGCTACCGCGTGCACCCAAGAACTACGTCTCCTATTTCACTCCTCACTCTGCGCGGTAGCCCTACTACCACTCTACACCCGACATCTTGTCCAATTTCGTGGAGCCAGGTACCCCGTCGTCGCAGACCTTTTTGTCCAACGTGGAGCGACTCTCCGCCTTCGCGTCTTCCAAGGACAATATACATACGCGCGAAGGACTTCGTCCCCGGAGGAGGATCCCTTTCTGTACCCGGGGAACCTGGCAACATATAATGAGTTCCGGCACACATACTCCTCGCTCGCACCCCGATACTACTCGTTCCAATCCACAGAGATATAATCAGGCACATCCCCTCTAGCTATTATCTCCGATCGTAATGCTTCAAATCGACATCTGTGCAACCAGGTATCAACAGTGAAGGGTGGAGCCATTGCGATAATCAACGCGATACCAGTACCTGCATCATTCTACGTGCTTTCCCCACCCCTGCGGTTCCGATGCCTCAATGCGAAGGTACGGTCGACGCCGACATAGTCCTCGCGTCGGTGCGACCCTCTCAAGCACATTTCTAACGCGGAGACCGTGAAAAGTAGGTTGTCGGAGTCACATCACTGCGGGACCTCGTGGCGTTACTTCCTTAGCGGGGCGCATGCGTGTCAAGTCTTGAGCCAGCCACTTTTCCAACAGACGAGGAGCGAAGGGGTGAGTGCCTCTTGTCATTTTTTTCCCGCGAAGCGTCACTCCCTGTCGAGTATGCGTATGAAGTGCGCATTTTTTCAGAGCCAATACAGCACTGTGTTGCAATGTTCGACTCAGTCATTTGTCACAACGTCAAGTCTTTTCTTGATCGTTTCTCTAATACCCGCATATAAGTTTTGGCGTAAAAGCAGTCCGCTTTATTGGAATGATTGAATGATCAACTGTATCTATGGAGCATATTTATGGTTTCTGTCGTAGAGGTATAATTCACAATATTGCTCACCACGGAAACATAGTAGGGCTCACCACGCCACTATCCGCCCGCCCGCCGGAAAGGGGGGGAGGTTCGGAAGGCTCGATAGTACGCGCACATGTCGGACGCGCCACGTTATAGAGCAGTGGATGCACCATTCCCAACCGCAGCGCGCATGTATTCGTGCCGTTTCCTCGCTGCATCCCCCTTCTTTTTACCCCGAGTCACTTTGTCCGGATAGAAACATTCTGACTCCCGGACACGACACCTCATACACGGTTCGTCCTCTCTGTCCGAAGACCGGACACACTTCGCCTTTAGTGCGTGGCACGGCACACATGCGATTGCAGTGTTGCCGGCGAGTGTTTTCTTGCTAGTAGACTTGGCCATGAAGGAAGTGATGTAGTCCAAGGTTATTTGATGCGTTGCGCCCTGTACGTCGACAAGTCCCTGTCTCGTGCCATTATGTCCGGCGCTCCGGGCGTCCGTTCCACCCAATCTTCTTGACGCTAGACCACCCCGCTTGACCCAAGAGAACTGGTTGTCCGCCGAAAACCACAATGTTCGGCCGGGCAGCAGCGGATGCGGGGTACACTCGGTTTGCTCGTTCCCTTGCCACTCTATCCATTTCCCGTTACCGACAGATATGGATACCTTCTTTGGCATGCTCACGCAAACCCAGACGTCGCCTGCTTGCATGACGTAGTTTCCGTGGTCCGCGGCACCCCATACCAGGATGTTTTTCGTAGTTGCTGACACTACGGCCTTCCCCCGCGTGACTGCGACGCTGGACTCGACCGCATAAGGATATTTGTCGATTTCATTGTCTTGCAAGACGATCTCAATCCATCGCACCTGCATCCTTTGTCCTGCGGTCTCAATCAGGGGTAGATTGGAAAATTCGGGATAAGGATGTTCAGGCTTCCTGGATGGTATGACTGGTCCATGGACGGCACCTGGGGTTTGGTCTGAGCTTGCTGCAGGACGCCGCTTCAACGACCGACGCGACGTTGCATAGGTCGTGTCCACTACGTGAACAAACTGGAACCGAGACTACGATGATTGTGTAAGTGTGCATCGAATATATTTGCTACGCGTGTCGCACCTCGAACGTCATGTTGCCAACATATCTCAGGGGCGATTTTTTCCCATCCGCTCTACACTCTACGTCGTCCAACCACTGCCGAGCGTGCTCTGGGTGGGGCCCCTGCGGGATCGTTGGAGCATACGAACTTTGCTGGAAACCTGCGTTGCCATGCTGCGAGGTAGCCCGCGTTTCTGTATTAATGGAATTGCGTCATCGGGCCTCCACCGCAGATGTAAGCGATAAACTGTGTGACTGACCATCAGTCGTGGTTCGTGATGTGGCCGGGAGAGGCTCCGGGGGCTTCGTTTGCATCTCGTGAGGAAACCACGAACGTAGGGAGGGCAAGTTTTTCGCCTGTTCCACTCTATCAGGGGAAATTTCTGGTAAAGAGTGCAGTCGGAAACAGGCCTATGAGTAGGTCAGCGAGTAAGACGACATGTATATATATAAATATATATATACGACGAACTGGACTGGGCCTCCCCATTGAATGTTGAGAACTACAATGCTCTCCTCGCCATTGTCGAGTTCCGCCATTTCCCGACCATGGTGGCAAGAGGTATAGTGATTCAGTGGTTGCGTCCTTATGTTTGTGACTCTGCGACATATTCAGAGAATGGAGTGGCCAGTCGTGCGATCGGAGATGGTATTTCGCGAGTGCCGTTGCGACTAGCACTTGACAGTCAGAATATAGCTTAAGAGTCTACAACGTTAAGGTTTTGTCGGATACGTACCAGCAGTGTGGCAGGGGGGATATAGTCGGGGCGACGCACAAGTTTTGAAGGAACAGTTGATGTAACTGGACGAGAAAGAAGCCGCGCTGCTGGATCGGGATACGGCGAACTGCCGTAACACGTGCCTCTGAGAGGTGGTTTGAACCAGTGATAGAAACGTTCAACGTGCGAGTCTGTGCGAGTCCGAGGCTGTCAGTCTAGTTCTTAGCTATACTCCATTGCAAAGATATTTTGTCCAGCTGCCCACATTCCTGCTTTCCAAACAAGTAGCGTCCCAGCTATTTTTCCCTGACATTTGGCAATGGCATTTCCCTCTTGCGAGCGCTAGTATCTGGAGCCCTGCCGTGTCCTCTTCTTACACATCCCTGCTAAACGCATACGACAGTCCTTTTCCAGCTGCTCCTGGAAACGTCGATGCACCGAATATTCAGAGCCATTTGCTGAGCCTGATATAAGTGGTGCTTTCCGATTGCAACCTTTCGCGATGCCATTGCCGCAGGTCTCCGTACCGATCCCGTGGGTACAGAAATGTAGAGAGCGCAGACTGTGATCTCGCTATTCAGAACGCAGACAATCGACCGCAGGTTTCCTCTCTGAGGTGGTGATGCCACTATATGCGCTCGGTTTCGCAGATAGCGATATCGATATATAAACAAGCGTGGTTCTCGATTGGCTCGGACGAAGTCTTCAATCAGGACAATCCAGAATTTTCTAATTTGTGATGGGATTGCGAATAGAAAGCTGGTCAGTATCCACGGAAGATTGGCCAAATTGCTGGCATATCGAGGTATTATGATATGGGAAGAAGGCAGCGGGGCGCTGCGGAACGCGAACCAAGGGACCTCACAAGCCACTTTATCGACAATGACTGAGAGAACTGCCTTGCCATCATGATTGCATTGAGGACGTCAAGTAGAAATTCCGATGGCCTGCTACACGAATCAGTCATCAGTGACGCATAGATACGAAAACTCCTTGAGGACGGAAGTCGAACACAATTTAGTCGATTTGGATAGTGACGACGTGCTCGTCAATTTGATAACTTCCCCGAACGCCCTGACAGAGTCTACCCGATGAAGATATAAACAGGGCTTGCCCCACTGGAACAGTCTCAGATGTCTTTAACATACTGGAAGGTCGAGTGGAGCACCTGGCGGCCACCCCATTGAGATCATCGTCGACGAGCACGCTCGGCATCTCGGCGCCCAGGCTGGTAGAAAGAAATAGGTGGGACGAGTCTCGGCAGTCTAAATGGACGTGAGACGAGACCGGCTAAGAAGATATCAGGATAGGAGCTCACCTTATCCCGATCTTTCTCGCATTGGGTCGTCGATTGCAAACACGACAGACAACCAAATAGTACAGCGATGGTGAAGGCATGCAGTATCTACACACATCAGCTTGAGAGAGCCTCAATATGCTCACCGAAGCCCGTGCAATATGCGCTGAGGTGTGTCAAGGCAACACGTTGGCTCTTGGGTGCATCGCGTCCGCTCGTGTGGCCACCAGTGTAGCATCGAAGACGAAAATAGCGGTGATGATGCAGGCATGCAGTATCCACGTACATCAGCTCAAGAGAGCCTCAATACGCTCTCTGAAGCCGATGCGTTATGCGTCGAACTGTGTCAAGGTAGCTCGTCTGTAGTATCGAAGACGAAGAAGGTGGACATGATGAAGGCATGCAGTATCCACGTACATCAGCTCAAGAGAGCCTCAATACGCTCACTGAAGCCGGTGCATTATGCGTCCAGGTGTACCAAGGTAGCACGTCGAATCTTGTGTGCGGCGCATCCGGTCCCGCGGTCGCCAGCACGGCACGGAAGCAAGACTGAGGCACAAAATCGAAGACGGCGGCGACAACGAGGGCATACAGTATCCACGTACGTCGGCTCGAAAGAGCCTCGATACGCTCACTGAAGCCGGCGCAAATGCGTCAAGATGTGTCAAGGTCGCACGTCAACTCCTATATGCGACGAGTATGCTCAATGAGGGACATGGTGCAGCATCGAGGCCTATCCTAGCCGTATCCACATGCATCGGCTCGTTAGAGCTTCAACATGCTCACAGCTAGGGGAGATTGGGCACGCTGGCAGACTTAATGCCTACCAATGGAGAACGTGAAGATGTAGGAGAGATGTAAGATGAGACGACAAACGACAAGTTGAACTTTCTGCGTACACGTGACATGTTCCCACGTAGGCCCGCGGCTGCCGGCGCCGGCTACTCAGACTCTACTGACGACAAATTCTCCAACTCTGAGTCTTCGCGGCGGAAACCTGATAGATGCTTTTCCTGCTAAGTTACATGGTTTGCATTGGTTTGCCACAAGATCGGACGGCACGTGTGCTGGTATTAGTTGCGGGCGCGCGCCTTAGACATCCAGCAACATCAGTGGAGACGAAAAGAAATCTGCCACAGCGGAAAAAAATCTTCGGCCTAGCCATGGCCAGCTACTCGATTGATGTGACACGGAGGAGTCGCCGACGCCGCTGACCGGAAGCAGTACTACTCGAAGTGAAGTCCGCACGAAAAAGGATCACAATATCTCACGCGTAATGGATATGTGTTGTCGTGGAACTGGTCCCGAGTCTTACGAGTCGACTATTTTGGCGCAAATCCGTGCTGAGTGAAAGGTAACAACATTATGGTACTTCCAATAGGATGAAGTTAATTACCAATCGTGCGCTGGTAAGCCATGGAGTCGACAGACTGGAAACTGCGTAAGAGAGCCTGATGAAGAGCAACACGGATCTGTCTAGACAAACTTCAAACCTAGAGCCAGGATCGATCAGGAAATAGTCGACACAGAAACAAGCCACAACATACCAACAATACTTGCAAGTTTCTTCGTAACCACCGTGGGATACCGTTTCCCGTTAGATTCGTGTTCGTCCTTGTGGATGTAGATGCAACCGGGAGCGCTGGGCTCGCAGATCGTCATCGTTGCAGTCGGCACGCCATCATTAGATTGTTGACTTGTCAGTCTTCGGCCGACTCCGTCTGTTCGCTCATGGTCAGTTCAAGCTATTCATAAGAGTTCCAGTCGTCCACTTACCGTACAACACTCAACTGTTTGATCCTTGCTTGGTACACGATTTGTGTCGTGTACCAACCGGTAAGAGCTTGCGATGATGAACATGTCCGTACATCGTGCCGGAAAGCCGAACCCGGTGCGTTGTAATCGCATTGGTAATGTTCATGTACGAGCAATCCGCAGATAAATACGGGCAGGGCCTCATCAGGCTTGTTGTAGAAGTGCGAACGTGACTTGTTCGGGGATTAAGTTGGAAGGGCATCTGATAAAATATGCGTGGAGAATGGATGAGGGACTCTAGGCAATTGCGAGGGACATATCGAATACCTGAAATATGAAATCGGTAGCTGTCATCCGAAGTTAATCACATAGACATCGTTCCTATGTTCGTCGATGCACGCAACGGAACCTTCGATTGCGATAGAGCGATGAGCGACAACACAACAGCAGCGTAGCGAATTGGATAAGTCTAACGTCGCGGTGTCAGGGAGTGGAATCGTCCGAAATGTAGCAAAAAACAATCGCACCAGCGTGGAGAAGTATATCTTTTCAGAGTCAATCTCCAGTTGCGCATTGAATCAATTTTCGAGAGTGCTCAAAGGTTGATGATCTCCGACAGGAGACAAGAAGCTCACGAATCCTTGATTTATGCTGAGGCTGGAAGGGATTGGCTTCGATCGTCTCTCACTTGACGTCGACGTATTCACCAGAGACGGGGTTGACCTGCGTGAAGGTAGCCTGATCGGTATCAATCAAACGACGAACGGGCATACATGAGAATAAGATGTACCCAGCGCGCCGGAAGCAACGCTTGTCTGACTCGTTCTCGTTGTCACGGAGTTTATCATACGAGCACTTGGGGAAACTGACGGAAGTCGAAGTCTGAAGGGTACGAATGGATGCTGGGGATGTTCTGCGACATGCAGACGGGTAACCAGACGTATAAGGCAGAAACGAAACACCCCCGCCCGCCTATTTGCTTGTTTGCAATCCAATAGCCGCATCGGAAAGGAACTTGACACCGGGACAGTTATGGCGATCGACTGACGCCTTCGTGCCCATTCGCTCAGGGAGGTGGGAGTCGTGCAGGGTTGGTTTGGATGGTCGAGTTGTGGACGAATGACAAAGAGAATGAACCGACTTCCGCGAAAATGCATCGCAGACGGCATTAGTACGTCGACCATTGCCGTTCCCAAAGAACAACCAGGTATGCGCACATTCAGTCTTCGTGGCGTCCAATAAGAGGCCAATATTGCCTTTGTGCTCGTGACATTAACGATTAGACTAAGGCGATGGAAGAGAATATGCGCTCACAAGTTTTCCGTCTTGACCCCGCCGAGCGATTTCTTATCCGATGCGCTCAGATCGATATCCCTTTTATAAGATGGCGTGATGGACTGCAGAGCTGGACGAATTGAGCAAAGCATTGCCTCGTCGGTTTCTGGCCTATTACAGGGAACATCGAGCAGTAGCTCGGGTAAGCGATATCAAGAGGCGGACCAAGGAAAAGACATACGGAAAGCAATGACGCGATCACGTCCCAAATTTTTTACATCGTTCTCGTTCTTTTGTTTGTCTCCATGTAGGGATGTGCTCTTCTACCGGACGGCCGGTTTCGGGCGCGCGCAGTGCAAGGTGTATCTTGTCTTCGAATCCAATGTGAGGAGGCTCGGAAAGCAAACATACATATGACGGCTCATCGAGACTGATTCGATTGTCTGTTGAATTGTGACAGGAGGTAGAATAGGCGCGATGCGTGGGGCTGCAGACACGATGGAGAATATTGCTGCGGGTGTCGATGGTGGGGAGGAGGGAGGACTGCGAGCGTGTGTGTGGCAAGCGAGCTTGCGAGCCGGATGGCGGCCCGGAGATGCCGCAGCGCTGCCAGCAGTCTTCGACATAGTACACGCAGCTGGTATTCAATGACTGGAATGCTCACCAATTGCTGCCTTCTCCTCGCACTTGTACTATCTTCAAGCGCTCACAAGCTTGCATGGTGTCTTGAATTGAACCACTCCGCTGTCTGCCTATCCAATTGGTCTAGCCTAGCGAATTCGGCTCGAAACTCGTGCGATAAAGGACGACCGATCTGCCCCGGTGGAAACCAAGATAGAATGGCGAGACCATCCAAGCATTTTACTCTGGACAACATCACGTATACACTTTGAAGTGTACGAGCTTGTGAGATGTCCACTATTGCACGTTCGAGCGATCTTCCCTGACTCTTGTAATCAGTGTATGAATACCCCGGCACCAGCGGCACTTGCTTGCGAGAAAATTTACCTCTTATGCCCGCAGCGCTTTTGTACGTGAACGTCTTGCTTATTGGATACACAGGAACAATGTCGTGGCTAAGGCCTTCTAGACGCATGCCGCAACCTGGGATATGCACATACACACATTTCGCGTGTTGGACACCATCGTCTCCGTTCTCAACATCTACGTGGGTCACTACCCCTTCCGATCCGTTGACAATGCCATGCGTCATGGACAGGTTCTCTATCACCATCACTTTCATACCAGGGAAACAAGGTAAATTACCCAATAAATCGTTACTCAATGAAGAACGTACTCGGCGGAGCCTCTTCCTCATGAATGGTGTCATTTGAACCGCAGTGGACTTATCCCTCGCGGCAAGAACTTGGACAGGTACACCCAATTCTTTCGCTTTCGTTGTAGCACAACGCATATTGATCGCATCCCTAGTTTGTCTGTCTGCTACAATGATAGGTGCGTCCTTGAACTTTGCCGCTTCGTGCTGGTTATTTTTCATCAGTACTGAGATCAACCGAGACGTCAGCATGTCATAGTCAGAAATGGTTCCGTCGCTGGGTTTTTGCGTGCCACGACCTTCCCGTATTCGGCCGACTACTCCCGCATATGCTGGATCACCTGCCTGTCGCATATTCTTCTTCAGTGAGACTACCATGTTTACCTGGCGCCACAACAAAGCCCCATGCAGCGCTGTCTGTTTCTTTCTATCCTGGCCTTGATTCACGTCGATCTTCGCTACAAGGCGATGAGAAAATAAGGAGGAAGATCTGACAGGTGCCAACTGGCCGAAGTCTCCCGTAAATATAATATTGACACCCCCAAAAGGTTTATCCTCTTCTGTGCGTGACCCAGTTTTTGCTTCTATGATTCTAGATGACACTTGAGCCAAGAATTCAGCAGATATCATGGACACTTCATCTATGATCAAGTACTCCACATTCTTCCACAGATCCTGGAGTGCCTCCCTCTTAGCGAACGATTTTTCGTTGTGCTTTGGTAGAAAGGTCAATGCATGCAATGTGAATCCGTGAATCAGGACAGCAGCAATTCCGGTAGGTGCACTTAACAGCAATCTCTCCGATTTGTCCATACGGGCAAAGAACTCTGCGATAGCACGAATTACGTGACTTTTACCCGTTCCGCCTACACCGGAGATGTACATCAGCAACTGACCAGGCTTTTTTGAAATGTAGTGCTCCGCTACTTGCGGGGAGTGGGCCATTGCATAGCATGGCAGTACGATTCCTCACCTCTGAACTGGTTTCTTTTCTTATTTTTACGTTGTAAGGTATTTATGTCCCCAAGCCTCAAAGCAAAATCATTACATGAGTTCTATCTACAATTGGTTTAATATGTGTTCAAAATTGGCCTAAAACAATGCAGAATATATCAATACAGTAGCTTGACGATTTGCGACCTTATAAATGTCTGCAATATTTGAGAATTTATCTTCTGGTGTACATAGCCGACCAGTTGCAATACCATCATGATACCATGTATTACCTTTGTCGCCAATTATTCTTGCTGTAAAATGGTATCCTCCATGATATACAATGCCCTTAAGTTTATATGTGCACTTACTCGTGTCTTCTCCGATAGAAATTGTTTGCTTGATTTTCAACTTTGAACATCCGTTACTAGGAAGGGCAATTGCCAGAAATGGTGGTTTTTCTTCTTTCAGGTGTGTCTGACAAAGAAGGGGCTGACGGCACACTCTACAAGGTTTATCACTGACTCTGTTGAAGTATTTCTTCATCATTGCAGCAATTGTATGGCTCTCGTCTTCTTTCAGGTGCCAAAAGGGTGTCGATGTGGTCGAACTTTTTCTTTCCACTTTACATCTCTTGCAATAGTAAGTCAAGTCCATTTTGTACTGGTCGCTCTGGAACAGAGCGGAACATAGCATATAGATGTCTGTACCTTGTGAGTTATTTAAGGGAAACGAATCTGGGTCTTGTGTGTTAAGCTGAGTCTGCACTTTATCACGTGCTGACTCTAAGCAAGTCAGGGCAGCCCCATTCAGGAGTTGAGACCAATCTCCAGACAGTGAGGTTAACAGACCATTCATATTCGTGACTTTGTCAGTCCATTGATCTCCATGTGCTAGGTAAACCTGCAACAAGATTGTGAGTATACTGTCATAAGCACAGGTCAGCGTGTCTCCATTCCAAAGAATGCCCTTTCTCTCAGCACCTAACAGGCTTTGAGCGATGAACTGATTTGGGCCTATTTTACGCCGCTTTGTCAGACGTTTAGGTCCTGGCGCTGTGCT
Source organism: Artomyces pyxidatus (assembly GCA_022160305.1). NCBI lineage: Eukaryota > Fungi > Basidiomycota > Agaricomycetes > Russulales > Auriscalpiaceae > Artomyces > Artomyces pyxidatus. The sequence goes on from MU277191.1 coordinate 953,458, forward strand.
AGTTGTTGCCAGGGTGTTTGTGTCATCTATTTTTGCATCACCATTACCATCTGCATCGTCTCGCTTTCTTTTTTGTCCTTTTGATGTTTCCGCCTTGCTTGTTTTGTCCAGCTGTGATTTGCCTTTAGTGGAAATCAACTGCCAAGGAGAATCTTTTCCCTCATCTCCAATGACCAAAGGACTCTCTTTTGACCATCGAATGGAAGGATGAACCTTTTCTGGAACATGGTTCTGACCAGCCCATTGTCTATACTCTTTGATCAAGGTTGACCGTGTCTCTGCGGTGATGTTTTTGGGCAAGTCATCCAGGTAGCGTAGCCGGGTAATTTCATCCAACAACTCTAGCTCACGGAACTCTTGCCTCAGATATCCTGAGAGCCCTTTACATATGATACTAGGATCAAAAGATTGCACCAAAACAGTGCCATCAAGGCTTGAGCTGCGAGACAAACACGTGTAAACTGATTGATGTGAACGGCATTTTTTAAGATCGACCACATTGTATGGGCGAGTACGCCCTTGAGAAGCATAGTCTGTCATTGCAAAATTAGGAATGAGCGGAACTTGTGCCCGAGTTACATATAGCTTGCTGTCATTTGGCATGTCGCACTTGATCGAATTTGACTGTCTGGAGACTGGGACAACATTTTGAGGCAAGCCTTCAAGCTGAACTGGCGTTGGAGGATTTTTGAGCTTCACAAATACCACATCTAGAGTTTCCTGGCCATTCTCTGTTGCATGTGACTGCCAACCAACCACCGTTCCTTCTGCTCCATTAGTGACGCAAACTTCTGTGGCTTCATTACGCTTGATCATCACCGGAAGTCCTTGACACAAACGCAGTGTTCCAGGCACATGCATTGTCGCTCCATGTTCAAGGTCTTGCAGTTTCTTTTGCAAAGACATTGGGACAAAGTCTGTTTTGCGCCGTGGATCCAACACCGAACCTTTTGTTTTTTCCATTGTCTCCCGTGTCTTCCATTTGTCAACTGCATAAAAGTTCACCAACTGCTGCTTTGAGTCTGCAGCAAACTTACGGCAGCCCATTGTGTTGATCTGATCTCTCTGAGCATTCAAAGCTGTAATCACGGAAACATAACGGAAGTTGGGATGTGACAAGTCAATCGAAGGATTTTCAGGACCAGCAACTCGGGACATCAATAGTTTGATGTCTTCAGTTGTACAAGCATTGTACCGCATATTTTCCAATGCTGTTCTAAACATAGCATCTTGCTTGGTTTGAGTTTTTTGACGCATGTTTTTCCGTAAAATCACGACAACTGTCACTTGGTGCCATAAGGCTTTCCCGATCGTCCTACGCTGCTCTCGATAACCATTTGTTGTGCTCAGAACAGTACCCACTTTGTGACTGTAGAGTGAGGGGCCTTTTGCATTGACCGGAGGAAGCTGTGCAAAATCTCCAGCAAAAATCATATTTTTTCCACCAAATGCTTCAGTGTCTGCACGGAGTGCCTTGCTCATTTGTGAGCTAATGTTGTACATGTCTCCACAATCTACCATCGATATTTCATCCAGAAATACATACTCAACATTTTTCAACCTGTCTCGTATCGAGCCCAATGCGCCCATGGACTCATTGATCCCTGTACCTGTCGTCTCTCCACCACCCCGGAAGCCAAGAATAGAGTGATAAGTTGAACCAGACACCAAAGCAGCAGCAGATCCGGTAGGTGCCAAAATCATGAACAGATAAGACTGACCTCGTTGCTCAAACAAACTTGTCAATGCCTTGATAACTTGAGATTTGCCTGTACCTGCCATGCCTCCGATATACATTTTGAGTTGCTGAGCACCTTCATCAACAGAGTGGTTGGCTATAATCCGGAAAGCTCTTTCCTGCTCCTCATTCAGAGTGAACTCTACAGCCACTCTATCAATGATTTGCCCATCCTCTTTCTTCTTTGCCTTGAATTTTTTATATAGGTAAGCTTTATCCACTATTTTGACCGCATCTACATTATACACTTTGGGAGCATAAGGGTCAGACTGTTCACCACTTGTTGAATCCACATTTGCAAATTGGGCTTGTTTTTGAGCTAGAATAGATGCTTTCTTTTCCAGTAATACCGACTTCCAGGCTTGACTCGACATTTCTGACCCTTGGACAAAGGTTTCTGTTTGAGTGTTAGACTCTGTTGCCTGGCTGGTCCACCCGGCCTCTTGCATAACCCTCTCTATTTGAGCCATTTGCACAAATTTATTGGCAGCGGCACTGCCAATATCATCCCATTGTTCTTCTAACATTGCTGTGGCATCTTCTACACC
>MU277192.1:7294-22397 GCA_022160305.1 Artomyces pyxidatus
ATCCAGCCCACGGAAATCCGCGCCGCGCCAACATATTTGCAAAGAGCAATAATTACCGGTTCCCTGGAAGGAAGGAGATCGAGTCTAATCGTGTTCGTTCGGAGTTCGCTGCTGTATATTATTGGCGTGTGGGGCGACAGACCGTATAGATTGCTCCTTGTAGATGAAGTTGATGGAGACTACTGCTCTTCTGAGGGTGTAGGTAAGCAGTCTCGAGAAAAGAAACAAATGTGCGCAGACCTTTTGTCTCCTTCTGAGAGATGGCAAACGATCAGGTATACCTCTTCAATTCAAACAGGGAAGGAGTTTTCTTTAGAGCTCACGACCATGCGCTACGATGGCTAGACGCGAGGGAGAAGAGCAATGGAGGCGTCGATAACGAAGTAGTGGACACCGCGGGGCACCATGGTATACCGCTGTTACGACATTTATCTCTCTCGGGAGCAGAGCTGAGGGAAGTGAAGTTCAGCTATGAATGTTCATGCACACGCCTTCATGCATCAAGAAGATGGAAATGAGACACGGGGCACTGCGTCAGGGTTGAACGGGATGACGCCGAACGGCTCGGCTGTGTCGAATGAGATCGTCGGTCAATGACATGATAGGCAGGTGCGAAAGAGCCCGGGTACACCTGGAGTGGTGGGCCGGGCAGAGCGGTGACGGTCAGGAGACAAGATAAATCTATAAGCGGCCTGCAGCCGGGAGAGATGTCGCTATGAACTGTGCGCCAGAGTATCCTGAGTCCGATCTTAAATTTTCCAGGGATTGTTGTCGACCGGCCGATCGTCGACTGGGTCCTGGGTCCCGCCTTTGGGCGCTGAGGACACAACACGGCCACCACGAGCCCAGTGTTGTGCGTTCATTTGGACATATTCGAAGCTTGCAACGGGAGTGGACGGGATGCCGTGCTCTGAGGCACTCGATCGAGTACGAAAAGCGCCAGTGCTTGAAGCGCAAGCGACGTCTGAGTGAGTTATCGGAATCGGGTATGACAATGGAGACGCACACGAAGGATGGTTAGAACCTTGAGGGTGAATTACTGGTAGGCTCTAGACTCCAACTCTGTTGGTCTCACTGTGAAGGTCCGTCCGTATGGATTTCACACGGTAAACCCACCGCCAGCCGCCGCATCTTCACCCGTGCAACGGATGAGATTCATATTCCACGATGAAATGCCATCCGTTTCGCCGGGGGGTACCACGGTGATTCCCTCATCCGGTAAACTACCATCTTCATCCATTAAAGATGCTGGGGTCTCGGCTGAAAATCACTCACTTTCGGGTTGTTCTGAACTCCGTTAAGATTGCTGAATTTTCAAGAGTAGTCCATGATCTGCTTCATCCTACAACTGGGGCAAATAGACTCTCCTGCCCCTCGAGCCCTTTCATCCTTTCCGGGGATGAGCTTATGGCAGTCTGATTCACTCGCATTCGACATCCGGTTGGCCCAGTTCAGGTGTGGTACAGGTGGAAAATGAGATGATATTCAATCGTCATTCACAGAGGATGATGAATAGAGCCGTAGGGAAGCTAAGATAGATACCGTGTACCATACTCCTCGCCCTGATACCCTCGAAACTGACAGACTAGGTTATGAACTCACCTTTGGAGGCCGGGACATGACGGTGTAGGATGCTGTGGGACAGGTCACTTGCAAGATAGAAGTATCATGCTCACTGACTGTCGCGGTAGAAATCGACCTCGTCGCTGCTCATGCCCCCGCCGCACGGCCTCATCCATACTGGGATTGAAGGGCACCGATTGGAGGGTGGAGACGGTGATGACTCGCGGTCGAGACTGCTTGACGGAAGCACAGAGACCAGCAAATCATAGGATGATTACGCACCGAGGATGTTGGCCCGAGAAACGGATCCGGAAACGGCCTTCGCTGTCGGTGGAGGACAAGTAAGGGGAAGAAGAGGAGAGTCTTGCTAGCAACAGGCGGGATTGAGGCTGTTTTATATAAACTGAACAAGGTTAGAACACCGCCGAAACGCCTGGGCAAATCGAGAACAGCAACGTATGAACGATGGATGAGACGATGTCCGCCGTCGAGTCCGGACACTCTGATGGGCGGGACTCGGGAGAGCTCAGAGCCCTCGGACACGTGACCGTGTCAGAGCGCAATCGCCGACAGCTCGAAGTCGTTTCTCTTCTCAGACTTCTGTCTCCTCCACCGGCGTCTCACTTTCCATCCGACCGCCGCCACCACAACGACGATCCCTCTCGTATCGCGTCGAGGTCCTCATACCGATGTTCCCAGCTTATCCAGAACAGATTATTGTATAGTTGAGAGTATGGGTGCGTGCAGCCAACTATTCCATGCCCCATTGCCCCTCCGTCGCGGCCTCGCAATCAATCAGACAAACTCTTTGGCACCTGCCCTCACCCGGAACCTCAAGCTCGATCGCCTCACGTATCACCAGCCTCCTGCTTCCCATCCCGCTAGCCCCATGGTGGACGAATTGGTGCTTGCTGAGCCCGGTGCTCGCATGCATGTCGGCCTGCTATCGCGAGCAACAGTTGCGCCACTGCTACATGTACTTGAGGAGCCGGTGCACGAGTGTGGATGGAATGATGGGTAGTACTCGAAGCGAAGTGGCCTCTTCGACGAGGCCTCTCGGGTCGGGGACGAGGGTGGAGGGTGTATCAAGGTAAATTACCCTACGAGTTTGCTATATTGTCTGTGTCGAGAGCTGGCGAGAGTCCGCGGGAGTCCACATTGTTGGCTTACAAATACAGTCCCCCTCGCGAGTTCACCACGAATGATAATTCATCCGTTTTTAGGGTGGTAGTGAGGGCATAGTAATTCATCGGTGAGCGGGGTCCGTCCCAAATCATCCGGTCAACGTATGAAGTGAACTTTTACCCCGCAAGCCGTGTGAATTTCATGCGGGCAGAGCTTCACAGTGCACGCCACGACCCTCGCAAACCGCGCCCTTACATACACACGCAGCAACGCGCACTACCGCCGCTGCCCTCGCACCGCGCAACCAACACCACCCGGCATCAAACTTACGGCACCCGAAGACGATCAACAGCCCATTCAAAATGACATTGACACGCCCGAACACGCCAAGCGAGATGAACATTCGAAAATTCCCAACCGTAACCGCATCTTACAACACATTACAGCACGCAGAGTTCAACCCTCCCGCATATGGCGCGCACACTTCCCCCGGTCGCGTCCACACACGCCCACACCCCGCGCATTGGCAGATAACGCGCGAAGCCGGCCCCCGCAAGTAGCTATTGGGTATCAGAGTTGCGCGGCTGCCGGGCCTGGGCGCGCAGATAGAGCGCCCCGAAGCCCGCGCGTTGTATTGCGAAGCGTCGAGCTGGAGACAGAAGAGCTTGAGCGGCCGCGATAAGGCCCTAGGGGGCCGAGGAACAAGAACGCCAACAATAACGTGAGGCCTGGTCGTCGCCCAGTGCAAGCCCATCGGACGTGTCGGCCGTTCGCGGAGTTGCGCCGATCGTCGACGCCGGCGTTCCCGAGGCGGCGTCGCAGCTACTAGTCTCGAAAACTTTCGGCACGGGCTCACTCGTCGTGCGCGACGCACCGGTGGTGAGAGAAAGTACCGTGTAGCCTGTGGGCAGATCCCGAGTGCAGCGGACATCGCCCGACGATGATGGCGCGGGCGATAAGGGATGAAGGGACGCGGCACGGGATGCCCAAAACCGCAGGTCCGTCGTTCAACGTGTCAGGGCGACCCTGCTTGGAACCATCGCGCCGAGCTTGAGATGCAGGACTGATTCGCAGGGCTGAATAAGAGCTTATGCATATACATAGAAGCGGGATTCGCTTTTGAGTTTTTGGAAGTGACAGACCAGGGGAACAGCGCGTAACAACAGTGTGGCACCGATAGGGATGAGTGAGTCTTCGTTAGCGGTTCTTGCGACGAAGGCGAAGGCAGAGCGAGGTGGTGGTGACGAGCTGAATTGGGGAGCGCGTCGAGCTGGCAATGCGGTGGAGTGGAACACAGAGATACAGTTCAGCAAAGACAGCCCAGCAATCTTCACGAATAGAGTTGGAGAGGAAGAGTTGCAACGTGCATCAGCATCTGGCAAAAGAACAAGATGTGTGGCGTAGAAGACAGGCCGGAGCGAGCTGGAATGGGACGCATGGACGGCGCGTCGAGCAGAGCACGGTAGCTTATGTTGGTAGGCTGGTTGAGGCTTGTTTGCTTCGAGTTCGTTTGGGGTGCGGCGGTTGCCCGAGATGCGTGATGGGTGTACGTTTGCTGATGGAAGGTGTCTATCGCGTAAGAAGGTGATGAGAGGACGATGAGGGCGACGGCGACGATGCTGGAGGGAATGGTCGCGACGTCGGTGGCGGCGGGAGGCAGAAAGAGCGGGAGGGGCGGGCGGGGGGCGGGGAACGAGAGACGGGGCAGGCACAGAGAATGATTTGAAATAGTTTGAGAGTCCGCTAGACGCGCGAGAAGCACACGAATCTAAATGCGAATTCATTTGAGATCTTCTGGATCTCGATGCTTGTTCGATCGGAGACCTTATGGCAGAGCATTTGTCACCACCTCAGAGGGGTGTCGGGCGCCCACGGACACGGATCCGCACTCTGGAGCCCACTGGAACGTTGGCGCGGCGGCGAGGCCGGACGCGGCTCGAGTCTCCGGCGACGGCGATGGCGCGAGGTAACAGCGACGGGCGGTGCGAACAACCGTTGGAGCACTGAAGGGACAGGTGGAGTGGTGGAAGAAGAAAGGACAGGACGTAACAGCCATGGGAGAGTGGAGTTGCGGGCGTAGGCTGGCCCGTTGTAGGGCCTGGCCCGACTCGAGGAGGATGCTGGGTGGACAAATATTCGCGGCGTGTGGGGTGCGGGGGCGTCGAGGACGACAAGAGATGGTGTGGAGGATGTGGAGGACTCGGAGGGAGAGGAGGAGGAGACTGGGGAGGGGAAAGAATGAGAAAACAGCATGACGTCATCAGAGTGCGGATGAAATATAGATATGATACGGACGCGCTGGAGGGTGGATGGTTCCCTCCCCTCCCCCCATATCGAATGCCCTACGTCCTGCACACCCGCTCATCCTCCACTGACTCGTCCCCCGTCACCTTCTCAAAAGAGCGCGGTCCGGGCGCATTTGCCCCCCTCAACGCCCTCCCCCGCCGCGCTGCAAAGAAATCCCTCTTCCACATCCCCGCAGACGACGACCATGAGCCCTCTCCGCCCCCTTCCCCGCCTCTCCAGACCCCAGAGGACCTCCCTCTCATAGCCACCGCCCCCGTCCCCTTCCCCAGCTCCTCTCCCCTCTCCTCCCCAAAAACTCGCACAGTCGCGCCCCCCCCCCCCCTCCAGCGCACACACTCCAACATCATTCTCTCCAATGGCCGCCCCCTCAAGCCATCCCTCAAATCGGCCTCCTCCTCATCTCTAGCAGACGACATGGCCGGCTCTGACTTCCCCCGCCATGCCCACGCCCGCGCTCAGTCCATGCCCTCAACCCCCCACTTTGGCCCCAAGAACGTCCATTTCAAGGAAAAGGACGAAGGTCTCGAGTCTGTCCGCCTCTTCCGCCGCACAGGAAAGCCACAGGCCGTCTCCAAAAACACCGCAGACGACACCGAGACAGAGACAGAGACAGAGCATTCTGGATACCCCTTCCCTGTCATGCACGGCTCTCCTCTTCCTCCCCTCACCGAGATCGCCAGCGCCGACCCAGTGCCGTCCGAACACCCGTCTCCCTACGCCAACATCCACGTTGAGAGCATTTCCCTCCCTCCCTCCCGTCCACCCGTGCTTCGCGGCACCGTCCTCGTGCGCAACCTTTCTTTTGAGAAGCACGTCGGCGTTCGCTTCACTCTCGACGAGTGGACCACCGTTTCAGAGGTTCTTGGCACATACGCCGGTCCCGTCGGCCCTCGTGAGGCGCTCGCGGGCCAGCTCTCCCCCGTCTCCCCATCCTCTCACCAGCTCACTGTCGGAGACCTCGTCGGCACTGCGCACGCGTGGGACCGTTTCAGCTTCGCCATCCGCCTGGAAGACTACGAGTCGCGCCTCGCGGCCCGCACGCTGTTTCTCGTTGCGCGCTTCACGGCGCCCGGGACCGGTGAGTGGTGGGACAACAACGAAGGCAAGAACTACCGGGTGTCCTTCCGCGCCAAGCCTGTTGCCGCCCCCGTGCAGACCATTCGCCCCAGTCCGTCGCCGTTCCTCGCGAATGCCGTGCAGGACCCGCGCACGGCCTTTGCGGCACGGCGGACGACGTCGACGCCTGGGATCATTTCGCGCTTGAACTTGCGGCACTACGCGGCGCCCGCGCCCCCAAGCCCCAAGACGCCGCCGCCACCGGTGAAGAAGGAGGAAGAGGAAGGGGAGGATGAGGGGTTCGGGACGGGGAGCGAGGATGAGAGCGCAGGGGCCAAGGGACGTCCCCAGCTGACGGTGGAAATCTCGCCGCCGACGCCGACAAGCCCGGCTCCGAAGCAAGAAGTGCAAGCGGAGGTGAAAGTGGAAGAGGAGAAGCAAAATGGCTTTCTGAGGCGTGCGTCGCCCCCGTCCCCGTCATCGCTGTTCTCGCCCACATCCGTCATGGAGCCCGCGCCGGGCAGTGACAGCACGTATGCGGCACTCATTCGCGAGTGGTGCTTCGCGCAAGGCGCCGCGAAGACGAGCGAGACGCATAGCATCGGTGTCGGTATGTGGGGCGGTGGCCCCATGGGCAGCGTTGGATAAATGCCCTTCATATAACTCAGGTGAGTACCAACCTTTTAATTGAGGCACTTTGGCGCTGATAGTGTGCGCTCAGATGCATCTTTGCGTTCTTGGACTCACCGCAGCTGTAGCCTGTTTATCAACCTATCTATCCCCATGTATTGTGGCTCGCTGCTCTGTACTTCCCCCCATACCACGACCTCTCCGTTCTCCGCCCGCATATGCGCCTCAGCGACCACGCACGCGATTCTTGGCTTGTACGATGACCGACTGTACGAAACCCACGACTTGCATCTCCTCCCCACCAATCAATTCCCAGCCCCCACCACCCCATATCACTCACCCCACCCCACATTATGCGTTCCGTTCATCACTCACCGACCCACCCCATCTGTTCCGCGCACTGATTTCCGCCTGCTTGATCTGATTCTGCCGATCTTTTTCGCATTTATTTTAATCCGTGGTACATACCGCTCGCTCGCTTGCATGGTTCGCGGAGACATGTACGCACGCATATACACATACAACCCTTAGACGTGCCCCTCTCGTTCCTGGTTCGAATACATTGGATTGGATCTCTCTCACACGCGAAATTGGCTCTGTAACGTGTGCGGAAAAAGCTCGAAAGGAGAGACCCCGCAACGCATCCGCAACGCGACCCCACACTCGCTGCGTACGCTGATCACGCTGACGCGAGCCAGCTGACGCGCCGCGTCTGCTGACCGCACACGTTCCCCGCGCAATATTTCGGGCATTGCTCAGCCAACCCAGCCCAACCTGAACGTTTAGCCCCGGTCGGAAGACAGACGAGTAGGATGACAGTGCCAGGTGGTGTTTGTATCAGGACACCGAGGCAGCGCAGAGTTGCCGCGCGGATCTCGATCGGCTGGGCGGGTCAGCAACATCATCGCATCGCACCCTTGTACTCTGGTGCGTGTGTTTTGGGTTTGGTTTTGATTTTGATTTTTGGCGTTTGTTGCGATCACTGCGTCCCGTGTGTGGGAGCAGCCTGAGCGCATCCGAGCCCCGCGCCGTTCGGTCTGCAGTAAGGGTGCAGGATTAACCGTGCGCGATCGAGATTCAGAGCACTTGATGCAGAGATGGGCCGGCTGCGGATCCTCAGCCTCGTTTCCACGTTTCGTGGGGCCGTCAGGTCGGCGGGCTAGTGCACCACAGGAGTCCAGCACGGAGGTGTGGGTGACTCGGACGCACTTGGGGGCGGGGGCGGGTGAGCGTTCTTGCTGTATGTGGGGGCGCGCGGGCGCCGGGGCCCGAGACCGCGCCGACGAGTGGCCATGGATCGCCCCAGATCTGGCGGTGGCGGTCGGTGGCGCCAGGTGGCCCGAGGCTCTGCTGCAACTGGCGGGGCGAAGGCTGACAAGGCGCGGTGCGGGGGCGGGGCAGGGGGACGCTGCAAGGGACCGCGGTGGGGCCCGTCAGACGTCACTGCGATATGCAAACGCCCACGAAGACGTCCAGCTCTGCCTACGGTGCGTCGCGATTTCCTCGATCGAGCCATCTGGGTGTCGATCCTCTGGTGGTTGTCCCCTCACGGTTAGCCTGTTCCGCTGCCAATGCATAAAACTTCTTGCTTTGTGCACTAATGGATGACAGCGAAGCGCAGGCTCTCTGCCGCTGTCCGACGCATATGGCACTCACGACTCCAGCAACGTTCCACCGGAAGGCGCCCTGCCTCGTCGAGGTCCATACACACTGGCAGTTGGTCACGGTATGCTGCACGTTCGCTTCTAATTTTTTGATACATCAGTGCCCGCTGTTCCATTCCCTAGAAATCACAGGCACGGCGCGTCGCAGTCCTCCATTGTCTGCACAATGCAGTGTGCACCATGCGTGCACCCGAGGAGCGACGCTGCGGTGCCGATAACTCGATAACGTCTTGAGGGACCAGGGCCCCGCGGCGTCTTCTCTGCTGCCGCGCTTTCCTGCGATGGAAGCGGCGGGAAATTTGCGCGGGTGCGCGGTACGTGACATCTGATAGCGCGGCTGCAGGCTCGAGCTCTGCGGTGCGCATCCCAGCATCCGAGTCCGTACTCGATGGGGGGACGTGCCAAGGCGTGCGCCGTCCAATGGTGCCGCTATCTGCACGCCCAGACACATCCCAGGCAGTCTATCCTGACTCCGGCGCCCGCGGCGTATAAAATCTGCCTCGTTTTTCACTTACATATATCATTGTTGAACAGATTGAAGTCGGTCGTGTCGTCGCGCCGCCTCGTCGCAGGGCACAGACCTGCCGCCGCGACGGCTGCCTGGACACCGTGCCGCAGGACTCATGCTTCGTCCGCCGGGGGGTGCTCTCGATGCACCCACCCGCCGGCGTGGGGTGAAGGAGACAGAGGCCCCGCGCGCGCACGGATCAGGCGGGCGTTACGGAGGGGTTCTGGGTACCTCTGGGCGGGGCCAGATGCGGGTCTCACGGCGCCCGTCGCCGTGCCATGAAATCACAGCTTACGCCTGGTAATTGCGACGAGTCAACGTCTTCATATGCTGTCTTTCATCCGCGAGGACAGTGTGGAGGTTTTCACATGAGATGGGCCCCGGTGGAACATGTCGGTGCGCGCACACGCTCCTCCGAGCTCTTTCTGAGGCTCGCGCGGACTCTCACCGACGCCGGGGGCTAGAATTTGGCAGGATCGGCTCGCACGGCCGTTCTGTTCCGCCCCGATTGCGTCGCTCTTGTACAGGCTATCAGCGATAGACAGAACAGCGTGTGTCCTCCCTTTTCCCCATCCCCGACGACTGCCACTGGCTGCCTAGCGGACACGACAGCCTGCTTCTTGTCCACGCCGTAAACGCTTCCTCTGGGAGCGGGATTTCCGAGAAGAGGCCCAGGTGGGACACTTCGGTGCGCACACACGCCACTCCTTACTTGTTCCGACTCACACCGATGTCGGCGGCAAGACGTTCGCAGGAGTATGTCGCGCCGCTCGCACCGCCGCTATGTTCCGCCCCGCCCGTATTGCGTTCGTGCAGGCTGCCGTCATTTAGCGACTGACAGCATACCCGTGTCCTTCCTATCGTCTAGACATGACAACTTACTTCCGCCGACGGTCCAGCGAACACACATTCCATATCACCATCGGATATTGAACACCAGCAATCCTACACTGGATGCCCGCGCTCGCTAGGTGTCGCCCGACCGACGCCCGAACCCATGGGCACCCACACTGTCGCATGGCTTTCGTCAGTAACGCAGCTCTCTCCCTTGGATGTCCGCCCCGTTTGAGGAAGCTATCTTGGCGCGCGCTGCAAGATCGCGGAGCTTCCAAGGGATGCTAACCGTTGACGCCCCTTCCAGGCTGCCACTCTCGCGATGCTCGTAGCGCACTGGACGATATCGCATCGGTAGGATGTAGAAGCGAAGGGCACACCGAGACTCGTGTTTTGCACGGTATATCAAGGGTACGCAGTTTCTCCTTTTGCCTTATCCTTGGGCCATGGAAGCTTCGACGCCACTCAGACTCCCTGTATTAGCAGTACTATTGCTAGTACAACTTGCTCTAGATGCGGTGACGCCCATTTTCCTCTGTGTAAGTATTATGCACGTGCACCATGTGACCTTCCTTGTAGATGTTAGATCAACATTTATGGAGAGCACAGTCATTGTTCGGGTAAGGCCTTCGATATAAGTAAGGCCTCTGAGGCCTGCGGCCTGCCTGAGGTGAAGGCTGAAGCGCTGAAGCGTCGAATGCGGGCCATTGCGTTGGGCCAACGTTGTTCCGCTCTATGGAGTAGAGGTGTGTGTGAAACTACCGACGCCGTCTTCGTCCGTTTCGTGTTTTCGTCCGGCATCGAAGTCCTACTTACCGTGGTGGTTTGATGACACCGTACCGTGCAGCTGCTACCGCGAGGCTCCGGCGCTTAGCAGGATGCGTTACTACACGTCACGCATTCGTGACGTCGCTTACGTAATAAGCTGCCCAAATGAGCCGTACTCTCAGTTGCGTAGAGTCTTTCGAGCTCCTCGATTTCAGTCATTCCGACTCTTCACCACCACTTGCTCGACCAGCTCGACCTCACCCCGGGACTCGAAAATTCACTGAAACACCTCGGACTCTCTTGACATATCATCCCTCTTCCTAGACTTCCAGTTGCCTTGAGCTAGCGTTGCTGGGACTACTACTAGTAACCGGCTCTGTCGGCGTCGAGTTGTATGCATTCATGTTGAACGGCTACTATACGCTAGTTCACTGACTACAGTGATCGTATAAACTGATGACACAACACGGGTTTTCCACGCACATTGCAATTTGCAACTCTCTATGGCAACTTTGGACGACGGCTCCGAATCTCCCGATGCACGGTACTCAGACTCGGTCACGGAAGCCCAGCGAGAGCTCGATGCCGACTTCGTCGCAATGCACCTCACATTCTGCTCCATAAATGAGAAACACAACGCACACTCCCCGGTATCCCGCCTGCCTGTGGAGCTTCTTACCCGTATCTTCCATTTAGTTGCCATCAGCGAACGCGCTGGAGACGTGCTCTGGCGGACGTCCTTCCGCGACCCAATCGGCTCACGGCTCGGGTGGATCAAAGTCACTTTCGTGTGCAGAAGGTGGCGGGAGGTCGCTCTCGGCTGCGCCAAGCTCTGGAGCAACGTCCCGTTATCTCTCGCGCAAGATCTGCCACCCTGGTGGTAAACGACCATGCCGACGGCGTAATCCATCTGCTCACGGTGAATCAAGCACGCCTGATTATCGAACACATGGCTCGCATTCGGACCTTACGCCTTCAAGTGACGAAAGGGAGCTCAGCCCGTTATCTTATGCGATCTCTCACACGTTCCGCTCCCGAGCTGGAGACTCTGCATATCAATGCTTGTCCCGACCCGAGGGACGACCATACATCCCGATTCACAACATTTCCGGACAATTTCCTGAACAACCATGCCCCAAAGTTACGACACTTATACTCCGAGAACTCATCTAACTTTCCATGGACGTCGACGATCTTGAAGAATCTGGTCATTCTCGATGTGTCGGGCTATGGACAACAGGCTGATCTCCCGTCACTGGATGTCCTCGTCCGTGGGCTCGCCGAGACGAACTTCCTCGAGACCCTATCACTATCCCATTGTTTCTTTAGACATCCTTCGGAAGCCCCTCCACTGGAGGTTGTCGCCCGACTGCCCTTCCTGAAGAAACTCGACCTATTCTTGATCATATATGATGCCACTGCATTCCTCAAACAACTCGATTTCCCAATCAGTGCCGCGCCATATCTGGATCTCGATTGCACCCCAGAACCCGATCTTGTGGACTTCCTGTCCTTAATCAGCGCCCTCGCGACGCACCTTCAGAAAAAGGGGGCCAACGCTGTATTTACTGGTTTGACCTTTGATTACGACTCAGTGGCGGCAGTCAGAGAGGTCGAAGGGCTTCCCTCTCCATATACAGGCAAAGTTATGTTGCAATTCAATCGAGCGAGCACCGAGTGGCATGGCTTCGACCTGGCACGCGCGGCCCTCGATCTCTTGTCCTCCGAGCAGCTGCGATCGCTCAGCGTCACGGACGAATCCAATTGGACCGCGGAGACCTGGTCCAATATCTCAGAGCGCGCCATGGGGCTTCGGACTCTACACCTCGATCATGAAGCGACCAAATCACTCTGTCTCTCATTACCGATTCCCCTCAGCGACTCGTCCTCAGATGCCGCTGTGTCGCATGCCGCAAGATTTGAAGCCTCCAAGTCCCCTTTTCTCCCGGCGTTTAAAAGTCTACAATTCTGCGATGGCTCCTTCGTACTGTCTCCTTACGACCACCGCCATCGGGCTGCTACAGAGGCGAGCCAAATGATGACCAACGCCGTGCAGGCATGGGTGTCCGAGCGCGCGAAAGGGAGCTCACCGTTGATGGAACTGGTTTTCCGCAACTGCACGGTCCTCACCGCGTGGGTGGACACGCTCAGAGAGTCAGTCGCAGTCGTAGATTAGGATGGAAAGGGTGACTTTTCGTCGACGTCAACGCGATCGGTGTGATCCCCTTGCGTATGACTTACCAACAAATTAGCAGATACCAGCTTATGAGGCCACCTGATTATGTCTACTAGTAGTTCTACAAGAGACTATATCACTGTACTCCCAGTAAAAGCACGACGGTTTCATGGCAGGCGTCTAACTTGAACTTGAAGTCGGGTGCTATGTGATCGCTAATTGGCCAGTCAGTTGTAGTTTTTCAGAGGCAGAGTAGTCGAGCAGATCAACGTACCTCAAGATCCTGTTGAATAGTTAGTTGGTCAGAAAGCTCTAACCGAGCTTGCGAGGCAGAAACGCCTCCCATGATGGCGTGCTCAGCTGCATCGAAATAACGAAGAGCTAAAGAAGAGCGGTGTGGGCCCAGCACTCAGCAGAAAGAGCTGAATCGACTCGATTGTCGAAGCCGACCGAGCGGTCTGTCACCAGGATCCTGAGGTACGATTGGCTGGTCGAACTCGGAGTGGCGTGGCAGAGGCCGAGCCAGGCTTCCAACCCGAATCGTGCGGCGGCGGCGCAAGAATGTGAAGATGTAAAGCAGTCGTGAATGTTGCTTCAGTCCCTGGCTTCTGAAATCCTGGGCACTCGAGCCCGTCACTTACCCGCACATGAATCAGAATCCCAGGATTCGATGTGGAACAGTAGCGTTGACTAATTGATTTTGATGAATACCCATCCGTACATTGTTTGTGCGATTGTCACAATTAGAAGTCGAAGCAACAGAATATGCTACTCGCGGATGTCAACAAGTCAGAGCATTTTGCAAGAGACGCGCATTGCATCTCCTGGACGATAGACACACCATGATGAACAGACAAAAGGAGATGGCCCTGTTTCCGCCTGCTATATCCTAAGCGTCATCAATGGTGAAGTCGGGACTGCGGTTCCCAGAAGTTCCGACCACTGGCAGTCGTTTAACGTCGGTATGCATGTATACAGCGAAGGAATGAACTCACAGACGATGTAGTAAGTAGCACCCGGGAGAACGGAAGGAACGTTGACCTCAGTTCGGCCATCGAGGATGCTGAAGCCAGAGGCGAGGGTTACTGACCGACACTCGTCAGAGGTCCATTTACTGCAGCTCTGATACAGGGCGCACTGTTCACAGCCGTACTATCCCTTTGCAGCATGATCGTCCCTGTCGGATTTGAGATGTAAGAGGGGGCCGTGGAAGTGTCCCTGTCGAGAAAGACATATCAATTTCCGTGGGGCACTACCAGACTATTCGAAGGTTCTCACCAAACGACACTATGTTGGTCTCCGATATTCCAGACCGTGCCCGAGTGAGGATACAGGACGGCAGGCGCCCAGACAGCGCGCTTCTCGAGTAGAAGAGAAGGCTCGGAAGCTACGGGAGAGAACAATGTAGCCGTCACAATCGTCAGGAAAGACAGGACGGTGTTGGGCTTCATGAAGGAGTATGTTGGAAGAGGGGCAAAGATGCAGAGGGTGTGTTTTGTACCAGCGAAGGAGGTGGAACGACGAGCCCTTGGCCAAAGTAGCGGCAGAGACGTATTCTTTATATCAGAGGGCGGAACAAGTGTGATGGCCTCTGTCGGTTCAATGCGTGACAAGGAGATACCCGAGTAGTGCAGATATACAAGAGATTAGCCACTTATCGCGGGTGACGCAGCTCACCCTATGCATTCACGACATACCGAAGATAGAAGGTGATCTTTTTGAGCCGTTCCATGCCGCAAATATGCAGACGAAGCACCCTCAGAGCCGCCGAGCCTTTCGTAGTACCTGCTTCATGCATATTTTTGGAGATCTCTATACACTGTACCCTGCGATCACACTCGCCAACGTGGTGAAATGAGCTGATGGAGTATCCTAATCCTGTGTCTTCGTGTTATTCATAACGTAGGTTGAACACTGATGCCGCAACTGACTGACCCTGTGGTGTTTTGTACAACTTGTCACATAGCTGAGGAATGTCGCCAAAGGGGAGTCGAAGCGGGTCCGCGATCCTAGACAGCTCGACATGCAATATGCCAGTCTACATACCGAGACGCCCGGAGCCCTGCAGGATAGTTCTAGTAGGATTCATTCGTCCCTTCCCACTAGGAAAGAGATAAAACGGCACCTGAGATCGAGAAATTGTTTGATGCTCTACGAGAATTTATCATTTATGTACAGCTTTGTGAGATGCAAGAAGGGCGTTCTTCAAGCATATTGAGAGGATGGCAGAGCGGTAAAGACACGCTGTCCAAAGCACAGAGCCAGATGAGTGATGTCGATGAATGCCAATTGGACATTGTGGCCATTGGACAGTTACCGTGCGACATGGGTGAGATGTCAGCTAGAGATGCCGAAGTCTGAAGCAAAGCTCGCGAGCTGTAAGGTCCACTGACGTGGTCGGTGATAGGAGCGTAACATGAGATACAGGAGACACATCCAACGACGATACGATTCCAGTGAGTCGCGGTGAAG